>JAGFNQ010001538.1:326288-434067 GCA_024364735.1 Boesenbergia rotunda | reverse complement strand
ACACTAAATTTTAGAGATTTTACAAGAATGAATAAGAATGATTGATTCATAAAGCTAAATCTCTAAGCCTATTTATAGCCTAAGAGAATAAATCTGGATTGTTGATTGTAGAGGAATTTTCTCTTGGCCGTTGATCCATGGATGTAATCTGGATGGTTGATCTTGGATGGGATTAAACTGCATCCATTGGATCTGATTAAAGGATAAAGTTATCCTTTAAGAGATAACTTTATCTTCTGCTCGCAACAGATAAATAACTTTATCATCTGCTCGCAACAACTTTAATTATATCTTTTCTTTATCCCAGTCGGTAAGGCTGGTGATATATGTAGGCGAGGTTGCTGATTCGAATCTTCACAGCAATAAATAAAATTCTTTTTGTTTCAGGTGCCTGATTTGACTTGGTCAAACTGACCAGTCTTTTGGTTCATCTTCTGGGTGACTTCCGGCCAATCGGAGTTAGGCTCACCCGAACCCGACTCCGGCCTTTCGCCCCTCGAGCCTCCTTCTGTTGGTGAGAGCCCTAGAGCCGATCATGTAATGATTGTATGGACTAATTTGTATCATATTCCTATGTATAAATAAAGGCATGCTTTATGGTTATTATACTTACGTGTATTTGTGCCAATTAACTAAGTATAATAATGTCCTTGAGTAGAAGGTTCTTATCTATATCAATCGATTGGTTGAATCGATAGCGAGATGATATAGAGAACACTACTCTAAATAATTCCTAGTCAAGTATTAACATTCTAGGACAATGTTAATACGTAGAGGCTAGCATGTAAGTCAACATGATGACTTGATCTCACAAGTCATGGATATAGAGATATCAAGTTGACACATGGGTATGCATTGGAGAATGTATACTGAATGACCCGCCATGAGAAAGTATCATGGATCGTTATATGAGTGTCATATACTTTCTCATGTGGCTATTAGTATGACTATTAGTCCTTGGACCTGAAGTCACCATGGATTCCTACATAAGGAGTTACGTACTTTGGCTTCGTCAAACGTCACCCGTAAATGGGTGGACTATAAAGGCGATTACTGGGTATGTAACAAATTATGGAGAGGGATGTGAGTGATGTAGATGGGATCTATCCCTCCTATATGACGGGAGCGATATCGTATTCTTGATAGAGTTAGACCACAAAGTGCATGGCCATGCCCAAATGAGTCAATATGAGATATTGAGCTCATTTGATTAGTGTGTGTCTACTTGGAGTTCAAGGTATAGATTGACTCGAGGATGACACGGTCTATGCCTCAATTGAGTCAATCTAGATATCAAGGATAGAGGGACATTATCATATATTGTGAGAGTCACAATTATTAGTCACAAGGTGATGTTGGATCTCAACATTCTTGTAACTTGGGTAGCAATGATGTGTTGCTAGATACCGCTCATTGCTTATGTTTCTAAGAGGTTAGAAGCATTGCCAACGTTACAAGAACCTATAGGGTCACACGCAAAGAACAAATAGATGGAGAAAAATTGAAGTCAAGTTTGACTTGGCTAAATATGGAAAGTCCATAAAAGGCAAGTTTGACTTGACCTAAATCCAAATCAAGTTTGACTTGACTTGGTTCCACTTCAAGTTAGACTTGACATGGGAGAAGAAATGGAGTCAAGTTTGACTTGACTATTTATGGAAAGTCCATAAAAGGCAAGTTTGACTTGACCAAAACCCACCTCACCTTTGTTTGACCGAGTGATGACTTGGTTTCCCCCCCATTTGAATTTCGAATTCAAATTGAAAGGGGATATGGAAGGCCACCTAATGGCAATTAGTAGCCATTATGGCCGGCCACTTAATGGCCATTAATGGCCATTAAGTGGCCGGCCACAAGAGAGAACAAAAAGGGATTTTGTTCCCTTTTTGTGTGTGGCTTTTCATTTTTCTCTCTTTGAGTTTTGGTGGATTTTTCTTCTTCCTCTCCTCCTCTTGGCCGAAAACAAAGAGGGTGCTAGCACACCTAAGTTTTCGATCCATCTATCTGTTCGCGTGGATACGTATAGAGGAGTGTCTACTTTGACACTCTACGAGATCCGGCGGCCTCTTGGACAAGCGGGAAAGCGAAGGGCTACGCGTCAAGGGTAATGACCTTATCGTGTAGATCTAGTGTAGATTTAGATATTAAACTCGTACTCGTATTTGTTTTATAAGTTCGCACGGATCCGTGGCCGAGATTCTGGGGTTTCCGCAACGCAAAAAGCGGTTTTTGCGGCCTAGAATTTCCAACAGTGGTATCAGAGCCACGTGCGAACCTTGTACGAGTTTAAATTTATTTTTTTTTTGTATTAGATACAAAATTTACAGATAAATAATATTCTGTGATTTTTCGAAATTTATAGTATTTATGGGTATTTTTCTCATAAAGTCGAAGCAACAAGTGTTCGGACACTTGTAGGCTTCACCGATCGAGAAAAACTTTCCGAAACGGAAAGATCTCGCTATAATTTTTCGGGACAGCGGCTTAAGTTGCTGTAAGGTGATTTTGGGACACTCGCGAAATTCATTTCGCGAGTAGGGGCGCTGCCCCTAACCCCGCGAGGGGCATTGTCCCGCAATCGTGCCCGAAAATCGTGTAGCGGGACCGTTACGGAAGTGTAACTCATAATATTGTAAAATTGTCGAAAAATTATAGAAATTTATTTAAAATACATAACTTGGAATTATGTATGGATTTGTGATGATCATGGCCCAATAAAAACCCAATGTGATTGGAATGTGTTGTAATTCATATTACGGTCTGCGTACCGTTTCTGTGGTTGTGCGTGTTGTATAGTGTATGCGACCTGCGAGTCGGCTTCTTTTATTTTATTTCTGTACTTTCTTATTTTGTAATGTACAAAATGAAGACGCTGGGCGGTCCTTCCGAAGACGGAGTTATGGAGGGAGCCGACGACACGTGGCGGTCAAAGGAGAAGCTTGGAGAAGCGAAACCCTAGGTTGACCGTCCGATCTTCTCATTGGCTTGAGAAGATCGTAGTAGGGCCATGATCAAATCACAAATTAAATTATTTTATTATTTGCTTGTATGTGATGCATGCTAGAGTAAAATAATTAGAGCCTTGTGTATATGATACACCCTCTCTCTTGCGATTAGATTCGATCTAATTCAAATCAACTCATTCTCAAAATGCCTACCAAGTTTTGATACCTATCACTACCTCGATCATTTGTTGTTGTTGAATCTGCCAAAGCAGAGCAACACATTTAATCTTGGTAGGGTACGGAGGGACAATCTTGGTCCTGCCTATCACGGCTTGGGTGAGAACAAACTCAATCAGATTGAGTGAAACTAGTTAACTCGGTCGGATCGAGTCTAACTATAGGCATATTCCAATCGTTGGAAAGGTAGGATAAAAATCGCATTTATATTAAAACTGACCACATCGTCGAGTTGGATCTTCCTTGTGTTCAGTGCGGCGATGTCTGATTTCTTATTCTTTTCTTCATGCAATTCCAGGAATTTCTCCCAGAGCTCTTTTGCAGAGTTGTAATTCTCGATGCGGTTAACTTCTTGCGCGGGAAGAACGGCTAGTAGATGAAATTCAGCTTTGCTGTTTGCTTCAAAGTCTGATTTCTCCTTCTTGGTCCACGACTCTATTTCTTTATCCTTGCCGTTGTTGTCTTTAGGAACTGAAAAATAATTTTTCATAATTATTAGCAATTCAATATCAGTTTTAAAAAATACCTGCATTCGGCGCTTCCACATCGCGAACTCCCCCTCAAACTTCGGCGGGTAGATTACGGCTCTAACCATTTTCTTGAAATTGCTGCAGTCGGCGGTTAGTCCTTCTGCGGCGACCTTGGCTCTGATACCACTTGTTGGATCGGGTTGGACCGGCTAGAGGGGGTGAATAGACGGTAAAAAAATATGAAAAATGGAAGGCACTCGTCTTTTAAAAAAAACTTAGTCGCAACTAAGAACGTTGCTTCCAAGGCAGTGGACGCTCAATAAAAATCTCCTTGTGGCGGAGAAGCCTTACAAAAGTAGCACACTAAACTTTTAGAGATTTTACAAGAATGAATAAGAATGATTGATTCATAAAGCTAAATTGTTGGATCGTGAAAAACCGATAGAGGGGGGGGGGTGAATATCGGAAATCGTTCTTTTTCGGAAAACTAAGAGTAAGTGCACAGCGGAAATAAAAATACGAGACACAACGGTTTTTACTTGGTTCGGAGCCTGTGTCGACTCCTACTCCAAGGCCCACGGTCGTTGACCGTTTACTATGGGCAATTCTATATTCGCGCAAATAGATTACAATAATTTCAATTACAGAGATAGTGCAATAAAATAACAAACAAATATTAAGCTCTTCGTTACCAACGTCCGGAGTGTATCGACTCTTTTTCGGGGCAGCGGGACGTCGTAGGCTCGAGGTGAGGCGTTTTTGGAGCAAGGCACGAGCGTAGAGGAGCTTTGAGGCGTTGAAAGAATTGTTGTTGTAAGCCTGGGGTCGAGGGCCCTTTATATAGGGCTAGGGGGCGCCCGGGACGTCGGGGGCGCCCCCCACGTGGCTTTTGATCCGCACAAACTTCGGTCGCGTCTGATCCTCTGGATCCGCTTTGACCGGGGCGCCCGGGTCGTTCGGGGCGCCCGTATTGACCGGGTCAAAACCTCATCTCTTGGCTTCGAAGGCTTCTGGTTCGATGTATGTGCATGGGGGCGCCCGCAGCGCAGGGGGCGCCCGGGAGCAGCGGGGGCGCCCGGGTGCACGGGGGCGCCCGACCCAGTGTGTATTCGAACCATTATTCTTGTTACTTGTTTTGTATGGCCCTTGGGGGAGCCCGGGACGCTCCGGGCGCCCTACTCAGTAACTGCCTCTCTCCTTTGAGGCTTTCTGAGCTGCAGACACACGTTCCTTCGGTCCTGCATCCAGGGTTAGTCCAAAACACAATAACATAATAATTTATTAGATTTATACAGCCTTAGCTGTCTTGGTTCTGACTTTGGTCTCCAAAATGGAGCCCTAGGTCGAACCGACGCCTACTGCTCCCTCTACGGGGAACGCGTCCTCACCTACTCCTCTCAGGAGAATTTACCTGATGCCAACCGCTCCTTTGGTTGGACTTTTGCCTGACGGTCCTTTGTCAGGTCTTGGATACTGGCAGTCCTTCGCCAGTTGTCTAGCAGTCCCTTGCTAGGGCTTTAATACTGGCAGTCCTTCGCCAGTTGCCTAGCAGTCCTTTGCTAGGGCTTTAATACTGGCAGTCCTTCGCCAGTTGCCTAGCAGTCCTTCGCTAGGGCTTAGATACTGCACACTTAGAATAACTTGTTAGAAAACAAGTAAGACTTAACTTTTGACTTATGTTGCCATTATCAAAACACAGGTTTAGACTTTGGTGCTTTCTGCACCAATAATCTCCCCCTTTTTGATTTATGGCAACCCTAGTTCAAAAAGTTAAGTTTAATCAAGCATAAGAAGTTTAAAGTTTTGTTCCCTCCCCCTAGAAGGAATCTCCCCCTAGATTTTTTAAAAATTTGTGGGGTAGAATAACTTGCACTTTTGAAAACCTAAGTTTTAGGTACTTTAAAAGGTATATAGGAAATTTTTGAAACATCATCTTTGAGTACTTAAAAAGGTTGAGGCTTTTAAGTTTCAGGGTACTCAAAGGTTTTGAAAGTGTTAGCTTTGAAAAAAAACTTAAGTACTTAGTTAACTTTGAAAGCTTAAGTATTTTTCAAAAAGTTAAACTTTTGAATACTAGTTTTGAAAGCTTAATTATTTTTCAAAAAGTTAAACTTTTGAATACTAGTTTTGAAAGCTTAAGTATTTTTCAAAAAGTTAAACTTTTGAATACAAGTTATGAAAGCTTAAGTATTTTTCAAAAAGTTAAACTTTTGAATACAAGTTTTGAAAGCTTAAGTATTTTTCAAAACGTTAAACTTAAGAATTTTTTACAAAAAAACTTTTGAATACTTTTTGAATAAAGGATGGAGTTAAGAAAATTTTTGAAAAGAAATTTTACTTAAGAAAATTTTGAAAAAAAATTTTACTTAAGAAAATTTTGAAAAGAAATTTTACTCTCTCCTTTCCTATATCTCCCCCTTTGCCATATATCAAAACAAATAAATACAGCATAAATCAATGAAAAAGTAAAATTTTTGCTGTACTGAATCAATTCATCATTAAATTTACACTAAATCAATCAATTCTCTGTAGGGGCCTGTCTAACCCAATTAGCTACTTACTAACTGTTATAAACAGTAGTTTTTGCTAGGGTTAGTCAAGTTAAGTGTTTTTGTTCAAGTTAGATTTTCTAAACTTGACACTTAACTTGATTGCTATATAAGTTGTATTTAGTGCCCCAATTTCTGCAGATGCACTGACTTAAAGCATCTTGAATTGAGGCAAAGACCTAAGCATCTCAACCCTTTCTAGGTTATCAATCAAAAGTACCCTAAGGTGTTTGTGAGATGCTGGCTTCTAAGTCTATAGGTGCATGCAGTTCTAGGATTAAAGCCTAGACTAAGTCCATTTTCGAAAAAAAAACTTAGTTTTGAAGGGGGTAGTTTTTTTTTAAAAACTAAGTCAAAAAGATTTTAAAATTGATTTTTGAACTGAATAAAGCTAAGTTGAAAATGAAAACTGATTTTTGAAATTTAAATAAAACAGTTTTTTTTAATTTTAGAAAACTTATTTTTGAAATCAAGTAGAGTAAAAATAATTGAGTTAAACTATTCTACTGAACACAATCCTAACTGCCTTCTTAGTGAACTGAACTCAGATTCAGGTAAGGGTTTTGTGAATATATCAGCTAGGTTGGATTTAGAGTCAATATGCTTAAGTGCTATTTCACCTCTGGCTACATGGTCTCTGACAAAATGATGTTTGACTTCTATATGTTTAGTTCTGGAGTGTTGAATTGGGTTCTTGAACTTATATTGTCAATAAATACTTGAGCTTGGGTGTAGTTGAGCTGGAAATCTTTAAGTGTGTGCATCATCCATAAAAGTTGTGCAACACATTCTCCTAATGCCACATACTCAGCTTCAGTTGTGGATAAAGCCACACAGTGTTGTTTTCTACTGCACCAACTGACTAGACTCTGACCTAACAGTTGGCAGCTTCCACTTGTGCTCTTTCTATCTAACTTACAGCCAGCATAGTCAGAATCTGAGTATCCGGTTAAGGCAAATGTTGAGGTCCTAGGATACCAAATCCCTACATTTAGGGTGCCCTTTACATATCTTAGTATTCTTTTTAGGGCTGCTAAGTGCGTTTCCTTAGCACAGGTTTGGTATCTAGCACACATCCCTACAGCAAAGAGAATATCAGGTCTACTGGCTGTAAGGTACAGTAGGCTACCTATCATACTCCTATAGAGTTTAAGGTCTACTGGTTTACCATCAGGGTCACTATCTATTTTTATATTAGTGGTCATGTGGGTACTTATGCTTTTAGAGTTATCCATTTTAAATTTCTTTATTAACTCTTTAGCATACTTGAATTGATGAACATAATTACCATCCCTAGTTTGTTTGATTTGTAGTCCTAGAAAAAATGTAAGCTCACCAACTAAGCTCATTTCAAATTCATCTTCCATTATCTTTACAAATTCTTTTAGAAAGTTGGTGTTGGTGGATCCAAAGATTATGTCATCTACGTAAATTTGGGCAATAAATATATCTTTTCCTAGGGTTTTAATAAATAATGTTGAGTCTATTTCGCCTTGTTTAAATTCTTTAGATATTAAGTAAGTAGATAAACGTTCATACCAGGCCCTAGGTGCTTGTTTTAACCCATATAGCGCTTTAGTTAATTTGTAAACGTGGTCAGGTTGGTCTAAGTCCTCAAACCCTGAGGGTTGTCCTACATACACTTCTTCTTTAATGAATCCATTTAAGAAGGCTGACTTTACATCCATTTGATATAATTTAAATCCTTTATGGGATGCAAAGGCTAACAACATTCTAATGGACTCAAGTCTAGCTACTGGGGCATATGTTTCATCGTAGTCTAATCCCTCTACTTGGCTGAAACCCTTTGCTACTAAGCGGACTTTATTTCTGACTATTTCTCCTTGATCATTTAGTTTATTCTTAAAGACCCACTTAGTATCTATTATGGATTTGCCTTCAAGTTTAGGCACTAGTTCCCAGACTTGGTTTCTTTCAAATTGGGCTAATTCTTCTTGCATAGCTATGATCCAGTCAGGGTCAGGTAGGGCTTCATCTATAGTTTTGGGTTCCATTTTCGATATCATAGCTATTTGACTAAGTTTTCTATAGGAGGATCTAGTCCTGACTCCTAGAGTTGGATCACCCACAATTTGATCAGTTGGGTGACTGAGTCTGGGTTTCTTGGTTCTTCTAGAGCTTGGTTCAGCCTCAGGTCCGGCTGGTAGGTTTGGTTCACTATTTGATTCGACTCTTTGGGCTGGTTTATTTGTTGGTTGGATACTTGATTCAGTTAATTCATTAATTGGTTCAATAGTTAGTTCGTTTAAGGGTTCAATTAATGGTTCAATAAGTTGTTCATTATTTTCTTGGTCAGAGTTTGATGAAATTGGTTCTGGATTATTAGAATTTGAATTGATTTCTTCATCAAAAATTAAGTTGGTTGTTTCTTCAATTTTCTTAGTTTGTTTGTTGTAAACTCTATAGGCTCTACTTGTGGTTGAATACCCTAGAAAAATGCCTGGGTTTGACTTGGATTGAAATTTTCCTAAATAGTCTTTGGTGTTTAGGATATGGACTTTGCATCCAAAGACTCTTAGGTAGTGTAGGTTTGGGAGTCTATGGTAGTACAGTTCATAGAGGGTTTTATTGTGTCGCTTATTAATCAAAACCCTATTTTGGATATAACAGGCTGTACTAGTTGCTTCTGCCCAGAACTGGTTTGCTAGTTTAAACTCGTTGAGCATAGCTCTAGCGGCTTCTTGTAGTGTTCTATTCCTTCGCTCAACTATCCCATTTTGTTGGGGGTTCGAGGACACGAAAATTCATGTAAATACCCATTTACCTTACAGAATTCTTCAAATTTGTGATTTTCAAACTCTCCCCCGTGATCACTCCTAAGTCTTTTAATTTTAGTGTCATTTTAATTTTCAATTAGTTTACAGAATTCAATAAATAGATTTAGGGTTTCATCTTTGGTTTTTAGGAACCTAACCCAGGTAAATCTAGAGTAATCATCAACTATTACTAAGCAGTATCGGTTCCCGCTTAGTGACTTGGCTCCATGTGAATCAAATAGGTCAAGGTGCAGAAGCTCAAGTGTGGTTTGAGTTAAATCAGAATGAATTAGTTTATGATTGGATTTGGTTTGCTTACCTTGATTACATGATTCACATATTAGGTTTTCATTATTTTTGATGTTGGGGATACCTTTGATTAAGCCAAGTTGGGTAATTTTTGAGATAGTTTTTAAATTGGTATGTCCTAATCTCCTATGCCAGAGGTTTGATTGTTCTAATTGTGTTAACATACATTTGGGTATAATAGGAAGATTTATAGTGTATACATTGTTTTTCCTAGTGCCATTGAGTATGATTTCTGAGTCTTGTTCATTTTTAATTAGGCAGTTGGAACTGTTGAAAGTTACTCTATAACCCGAATCACATAACTGACTTATGCTAAGCAAATTAAAATTAAAGTTTTCAACCAATAGAACTTTCTTAATAATGAAATCAGATTTAAGCTCAATGTTACCTGACCCAATTACCTTGAGTGTGGCATTATTGCCAAATGCTACTGAGCCTAGGTTTTTGAGTTTGAGCTTGGTGAACTTCAATTTATCTCCAGTCATGTGTCTGGAGCAACCGCTATCCAACATCCATTGGTACAAATCTTTATGTTCCTACGCATAAAGAATCTTCTTGATTTGGATCCAATTAGAATCAGGAATAGCTTAAATTGAGTTTCACTGCCTAGTCTGTCTCACCCGAATCTAGGGTTTTCAATCACGTTAACTTTATAGGTTTCGTGAGACAGGTTTAGATTAGAAAAACTATTTTGAAAAAATTTTGATTAAGTTTGAAAACTTAATTAATTTTGAAAAAAAATTTAAAAGAAGTTTAAATCTACAAATAACTGAATTTTTGTGCTAGATTCGAATTTGACAAAAATAATTTGAATTTGAATTTCAGAAATTGGCTTCCAGGTCTTGGCGAGGCACTAGGCCTTCTTTGGCCGTAGCCTTATGGGATCATCCACCCTTTCCTTGACAAAGCCTTTTAATGAAATTTCATTTTCTAAATTATTATTTGAAAAATTTCTGGTCTAACTAGTTTGAGTTTTGGATCGGTAGCTTCGGCTAGTTTCACCAGTCTAAAGAGACCAAGTGAACTTGATCTTATTAGAATTGGTTTCCCTAACGTACTATCATCTCATCTCTACCCAATACTATGTTGTCAAATTTCAGCTAAGTTTGTTTAGTCCTTAAACTAACCTAAGTCTAAGCATGGTAAATTGCAGAAATTAAATAGACAATCAAACAAGCAGTTTCAATCAAGAAATACAAGTTTATCTAATAATGAAAATAGTTTTCAGTTTGGCTCCCCCTGGACTAAAGCCACAGTGATGATTAGGCAAGATGTGAATCTTGTCCTTGGGGATCCAATACTGATTTGATCCAGTTGGTTTGTTCAGGCATAGTTTAGGTACCCATGCCTGAATTTTGCCTCTGGACTGATTCAGTACAGCCAAATACGATCTTTGTCGGGATTTGGTTCGGTAGCCAAGTCCAGATCGATTTAGAACGGACTTCTGTTTCCCAAGAATCATGTCAAGATTTTTGGAACCAGAAGTGAATCGTTCTAGGGCTGATCTAAGATCCTTAACCTGAGTTTTCAGGGAGGAGTTTTCCTTTTCAAGTTTTTCAACTTGAGTGGGAGTTCCTTCCTGAACCTCCTCGGTTGAGGGTTTAGAGTCAGCTCCCTCTTTCAGGAGTTTTACTTCCTGTCGGAGGGATTCGACCCGGAGTTTGGCTTTTGCCAAATCACGAGAAAGAAAAGAAATCAATTCAGTTAACTGTAATCTATTAAAACCAGTTACCTTAATTTCTCCGTCTTCTGTGAAGGTCAGCTCGCCGTCCTCTTGTTCTGATTCTGACTCGGTTTCGACTGAGGCGGTCAGAGCTAGGAGATTGGACTGGGCTGCCTCTGTCTCTTCTTCTGAGGAAGACTCATCCCAGGTTGCTTGTGTTGGGAACGAGATGGCTATAGAGGGGGGGTGAATATAGACAATCACTTCCCCTTGAGAAACTTATCACGATTTCTGCAACTCAATTATCAGTAGCACAGCGGAAAGAATGGAAAACAGAGTATGCAGAAAAACAAATGAGAGCAAAACACACACAACTAGCAAGATCGCTAACAAGGAGGGTTTACAAGGTTCGGGGATAACTTGCCCCTACTCCTTGGCGTGCCCTTGAGGTGGGCGATCCCTTGATCGTCGGCAGATCAAGCCCCGGTTAACACCGGATATGAAGCAACCTCCTTCTCGGTGGAGAAACCTCTCCACAGTGTGTTTCAAACAATGATATATAATGAGCACACTGAAACAACAACAAGAAAGATCTTACTCAAACACTTAGCAAGGATTAAACACAGCAAGCTTCCCGAGCTCCACCCAGTGGCGATCTCACGCAGACCCCTGTCTGCTTCGTGTCTTCCCACTGTCGGACTCCAAGCTTCTTGTTTTCTCCTTCAAGCGCTCAAGTATGATGATTGCTCCTCAATAGCTTGCTTAGAATGGTTGAAGAACTCAAGAACAGCAAGCTTGTAGCAGCAGAATGCAAGAACACGAAGAACTTCAACAAGTATCAACTGTAAGTCGTGCTGAACTCAACTCTCGCGTTCCTTTTTGTTTCTCCGCCAAGCGATGGGTGACAGCATCTCTGTAGCTCCCAGCTACTCATCTGCCAACGCCAGCCTCTACTGAGCTATCTCTGGACTCACTGAGCTCCTCAGTCGAGCTCCAGTCTTAGCTCCAGTCCGCAGCTCACCGTTGCAACCTGAGATGGGAAAAGGGACAAACCTGCTCCAAAGAAAGTGCGCTTTGACTTCTCCTTGAGTGTTTGATTCCTCCCCTGTCACCTGAAACTCAATCAGAGCATTAGAGCAGAAGATCATGCATCATATCATATATCATCAGCAAATCCGATACGATCAGACATTCTGACCGCGTCTGACAGTGAATTTGAATTAAAGTGATCGGTCACCAGACCGATCCAGGGTGTGTGGATCGGTCACCAGACCGATCCACTGCTTTGCTGGGATTCCAAGCTCTCGCAGCTATACACGCCTGATCGATCACAGACCGATCAGGGTGAATCCTGATCGGTCACCAGACCGATCAGATTGGATCCTGATCGGTCACTCAGACCGATCAGGGCAGATGAACAATTGTTTTTTAATCAAATCCCAAGATCCCTGATCGGTCCCCGGACCGATCTAAGACTCTGATCAGCAAGGGAACTTACTCACCGTTTGCTCCCTGATCGGTCACCAGACCGATCAGGAGCAAGACAGCAAGGAAGCAGCCTGCTCCCTGATCGGTCACCAGTCCGATCAGGAGCCACACAGTAGATTCCCAATCTCACTGTGCGCTCCCTGATCGGTCTCCAGTCCGATCGGACTTAGCTAGATCGGTCACCAGACCGATCCACTAAGGAGCAGCGTGCCAATGTCCTTGATCGGTCACCAGACCGATCCAGTGACTCAATCCTAGCCCTCCAAGCTAGGAATTCATCCACCTTAGCCCTCCAAGCTAAGGATTTTTCCATCTAACTCTCCAAGTTGGGAATTTGCACCTAACCCTCCAAGTTAGGACTTTTCACCTAGCCCTCCAAGCTAGGACTTTTCACCTAGCCCTCCAAGCTAGGACTTTTCACCCAACTCTTCTGAGTTAGAACATCATCCAACCTAGCCCTCCAAGCTAGGCACCTGACCCTCCAAGCCAGGACTTTTTCACCTAATTCTCCAGGATGGGAATTTGCACCTAACCCTCCAGGTTAGGACTTTTCACCTAGCCCTCCAAGCTAGGACTTTTCACCCAACCCTTCCGAATTAGGACTTTTCCAACACCTAGCCCTCCAAACTAGGATTTTCCACACCTAACCTCCAGGTTAGGATTTTCCAACACCTAGCCCTCCAAGCTAGGATTTTCCACACCTAACCTCCCAGGTTAGGATTTTCCATATCATAATCATCCTCCTAAACTAAAATCGTTGTCAACACCAAAACAACAATCAGGGTCAGACTGCATCAACAGCTTGGAGCGCCTTCTTTCTTCTCGTTTTCTTGGACTCTTTCAGATTTGGACACTCTGTCTTGTAGTGGCCCTTCTTCTTGCACTCGTAGCAGGTTACATTAGGCTTGTTCGTGGGTTCAACTGGTTCGTCTTTTCTTCGGCCGGTTTTCCATTTGTTGGTTCGGTTCTTCAGCTCCTTGAAGTAGCTTCGAGCGAGCCGGACCAGCTTAGTTTGATCTCCTTCTTCATCTTATGAGTCTGAGTCAGACTCAGGTTCAGGTTCAGTTTTCTTCTTCGTTGTCTTTAGATTTTTACCTGCAATGAAAGCGATACCTTTTTCGACCGAATTGGTGTTAGTCTGTTCGTGCAGTTTTAGTTCAGAAAATAATTCATCTAGTTTTATTTTAGAAAGATCCCTGGATACCTTGTATGCATCTACCATAGATGCCCACAAGGTATTTCTTGGGAATGCGTTTAGAGCATACCTTATTAGGTCACGGTTTTCGACCTTATGACCTATTGCGTGAATACCATTCATTACCTCTTGGATTCGTGCGTGGAGCTGGGCTGCTGTTTCGTTGTCGGCCATCTTGATGGTGTAGAGCTTGTTCAGTAGCAGATCCCTTTTGCTGATCCTGGTGTCTGAAGTCCCCTCGATCAGTTTCATCCATAGCTCTTTTGCACTGTTGAAGGGGCCCACTCGGTTCAGCTCTTCCTTTGTCAGCCCGCATTGTAGGGTTTGCGTTGCTTTTGCGTCGGCTTCTATCTTGCGCTTTAGAGTGTTGTCCCACTCCGAGTAGCTTTGTGGAAGTCCTTCCGCATTTCGGGGGATCTCCAGATCGGACTGGATAATGATCCACATGTCCACCTGAGTTTTCAGGTGGACCTCCATGCGACTTTTCCAGTAGGAAAAGTCTTCTCCACTGAAGAGTGGAGGTCTAGCGGTGCTGAATCCCTTTTGCATAGACATTTGTTCTGTAAAAGGAAACTTACAAACAAAGGTGTCCCAAGACTTGGTCTTGGATTAGCAGTGTGGGATAAAGATAATTAAGTACAAAAAAAGAAATAATTAAATTCGAAAAAAAATCCGAAATTTTTTTTCAAACTGGCGGTTGCACCAAGTTTGAATTCCCCGCTCTGATACCACTTGTTGGATCGTGAAAAACCGATAGAGGGGGGGTGAATATCGGAAATCGTTCTTTTTCGGAAAACTAAGAGTAAGTGCACAGCGGAAATAAAAATACGAGACACAGCGGTTTTTACTTGGTTCGGAGCCTGTGTCGACTCCTACTCCAAGGCCCACGGTCGTTGACCGTTTACTATGGGCAATTCTATATTCGCGCAAATAGATTACAATAATTTCAATTACAGAGATAGTGCAATAAAATAACAAACAAATATTAAGCTCTTCGTTACCAACGTCCGGAGTGTATCGACTCTTTTTCGGGGCAGCGGGACGTCGTAGGCTCGAGGTGAGGCGTTTTTGGAGCAAGGCACGAGCGTAGAGGAGCTTTGAGGCGTTGAAAGAATTGTTGTTGTAAGCCTGGGGTCGAGGGCCCTTTATATAGGGCTAGGGGGCGCCCGGGACGTCGGGGGCGCCCCCCACGTGGCTTTTGATCCGCACAAACCTCGGTCGCGTCTGATCCTCTGGATCCGCTTTGACCGGGGCGCCCGGATCGTTCGGGGCGCCCGCATTGACCGGGTCAAAACCTCATCTCTTGGCTTCGAAGGCTTCTGGTTCGATGTATGTGCATGGGGGCGCCCGCAGCGCAGGGGGCGCCCGGGAGCAGCGGGGGCACCCGGGTGCACGGGGGCGCCCGGCCCAGTGTGTATTCGAACCATTATTCTTGTTACTTGTTTTGTATGGCCCTTGGGGGCGCCCGGGACGCTCCGGGCGCCCTACTCAGTAACTGCCTCTCTCCTTTGAGGCTTTCTGAGCTGCAGACACACGTTCCTTCGGTCCTGCATCCAGGGTTAGTCCAAAACACAATAACATAATAATTTATTAGATTTATACAGCCTTAGCTGTCTTGGTTCTGACTTTGGTCTCCAAAATGGAGCCCTAGGTCGAACCGACGCCTACTGTTCCCTCTACGGGGAACGCGCCCTCACCTACTCCTCTCAGGAGAATTTACCTGATGCCAACCGCTCCTTTGGTTGGACTTTTGCCTGACGGTCCTTTGTCAGGTCTTGGATACTGGCAGTCCTTCGCCAGTTGCCTAGCAGTCCCTTGCTAGGGCTTTAATACTGGCAGTCCTTCGCCAGTTGCCTAGCAGTCCTTTGCTAGGGCTTTAATACTGGCAGTCCTTCGCCAGTTGCCTAGAAGTCCTTCGCTAGGGCTTGGATACTGCACACTTAGAATAACTTGTTAGAAAACAAGTAAGACTTAACTTTTGACCTATGTTGCCATTATCAAAACACAGGTTTAGACTTTGGTGCTTTCTGCACCAACATAAATCTCTAAGCCTATTTATAGCCTAAGAGAATAAATCTGGATTGTTGATTGTAGAGGAATTTTCTCTTGGCCGTTGATCCATGGATGTAATCTGGATGGTTGATCTTGGATGGGATTAAACTGCATCCATTGGATCTGATTAAAGGATAAAGTTATCCTTTAAGAGATAACTTTGTCTTCTGCTCGCAACAGATAAATAACTTTATCATCTGCTCGCAACAACTTTAATCATATCTTTTCTTTATCCCAGTCGGTAAGGCTGGTGATATATGTAGGCGAGGTTGCTGATTCGAATCTTCACAGCAAC
Source organism: Boesenbergia rotunda (assembly GCA_024364735.1). Classification (NCBI taxonomy): domain Eukaryota; kingdom Viridiplantae; phylum Streptophyta; class Magnoliopsida; order Zingiberales; family Zingiberaceae; genus Boesenbergia; species Boesenbergia rotunda. Next base: position 418,087 of record JAGFNQ010001538.1, on the reverse strand, counting down.
AAATAAAATTCTTTTTGTTTCAGGTGCCTGATTTGACTTGGTCAAACTGACCAGTCTTTTGGTTCATCTTCTGGGTGATTTCCGGCCAATCGAAATTAGGCTCACCCGAACCCGACTCCGGCCTTTCGCCCCTCGAGCGTCCTTCCTCCCGGCTTCTCGTCCCTCGGACACCGCGCACGTCCTTCTCGCTCCACCGGCGTACTCTTCCGCAGCTTCCACGTCCCTCGGATTGTACCGAGCCCGTCGGCTCACTTCCCCGCACAATCCTTCTCGTCCGCTACATCTTACGCTCGACTTCCTCCGTACCTAAGCTCCTGCACACTTAGCAGAGGGATTAAAACCAACAGGACCTAACCTAACTTGGTTGATCACATCAAAACCAACCGGGGCACCAACAGCATGAATCTCATGAACGTGCTGGGGGCATTGGACAGTCCAAAAGGCATGACCATCCACTCGTACAACCCATGTTGTGTCTTGAAGGTTGTCTTCCATTCATCTCCTAGCTTGATTCGAATCTGGTGGTATCCACTCTTAAGATCGATCTTGGAGAAGATCTTAGAACCAGAAAGTTGATCCAACATATCATCTAAACGAGGAATCGAAAATCTATACTTCACTGTGATTTTGTTGATAGCTCGGCTATCAACACACATGCGTCATGAACCGTCTTTCTTTGATACAAGTAGGGCAGGGACTGCACAGGGGCTCATACTCTCGCAAATATAGTCTTGTCTCAATAGCTCCATAACTTGTCGTTGTAGCTCTTCGGCATCCTTAGGGTTAAGACTGTATGTCAGTCGGTTAGGCAAGCTTGACCCCGGGACGAGATCAATCTGGTGCTGAATATCTCTCATAGGGGGAAGTCTTGGAGGAAGGTCTTCGACCATCAACTCAGCGAAGTCTGACAAGAGTTGTTGCACTTCAGCCGGTAGATCCGAGTCCGAGTCTATTACATTGCTTTTGAAAGGAAGCAAAGCATAGACTACATCTCTGTGCTTCATCTCATTCAAAAATATGGACATAGAAAGTAGTGTAGAATTATTGTTTAATTTGAAGGGGTTCCTTCTCGTCGAGGAGCCAATACGATGTTCCTCCCTTTGATGCTGAGGGTGTATGTGTTCTTCCGCCCATCATGAATGACGTTGCGATCATATTGCCACGGTCGTCCCAACAATACGTGACATGCGTCCATTGACACAACATCATACCATGTTCGATCATAATACTTGCTGCCAATAGAAAAAGATAAAAGACACCTCCTATCTACGGTTACCTCACTTCCTTTACTTAGCCATGATAACTTATAGGGTTTTGGATGACGATCTATCTTCAACTGTAACTTTTGAACAGCTTCTTCGGATACAATATTTTCACAGCTTCCACTATCAATGATCATCTTGCAAACTTTGTTTGCAACCGTGCACGTCGTGTGAAAGATGTTGGTTCTCAGCCAATCATCTTCAGATTCTTCCTTAGGGACCAGTAGGCTCTTGCGTACGACGATAGTCTCATGACCATCGCCATAAAGAACCTCGTCATCAATATCGTCATCATAAATCGGCTCATCAATCTGTTCGAGTTCATCCTCTATGTCTTCCTCAACTAGCAGAGTCTTGTTTTTTTTATCTGGGGATCTTTTACACTCCGAAGCTCGATGCCTCTGTTCACCACATTGAAAACACTTGATAGTGGTCTTAGGGTTACCTTGTGGTGGCTGCTGAGAAGGGCGCGACTCTTGAGGGCGAACAACTCGATTGTTTTGATCGCTCCTAGTCGTCAGTCTTCAGTCTAGTTGTTTTTCAATTGTCAAGGCTCACTTATAGGCCTCCGAAATGGTCTAGAGTGAGTGAAGGCTCAGGGTTTCTTGTAAGGGTTGATGCAATCCCCCTAAATATCGCACTACCATCTGCTCCTCGGTCTTGGACAAATCATTTCGAGCAATAAGCTGATAGAATTCCTCTGTATAGTCATCAACGATTCTAGCTCCTTACCTCAAGGTATGGAGTCGTTGATACAATGTTTGGGTGTAGCCGAAGGGAAGAAATTGCGTTCTCATTAGTTTCTTCATTTTTTCCCAATCAGTGATTTTGGATTTACCTTGTCTCTCCCGTGATCGTCGAAGTTGATCCCACCATGCTGAAGCTCGACCTTTTAACTTGATAACGACCAACTTTACTTTGATGTGATCAAGTACTTCTTTATATTCAAAAATCCTCTCTACTTCGTTGATCCAATCAACGAAGCCTTCCGCTTGTAATGTGCCAAAAAAATCAGGAAGACCCACTTGGAAACCAAAGTCCCCAAATCGTTCCTCTCGACCATGGTGTTCCCGATATGTAGCACGACGATGATACGGGTTCTCGAAAGGAGACTCAGAGTTACCATCAGAGATCTCACGATCTTCAAGATCCTGCGCTGCCAAACACTGGGTTAATTCCGCAACTTGCTTCTGTAAATCCTCAATCATCATTATATCTTGGATACTACGATCACGGTGATGGGCTTCCTCAATTGAAACATGTCTGTTGGAACCACGACCACGTCCACGATGACCTGCCATTGGATCTTAATGAGCTCTGATACCTACTGACGCCGGGCAAAATATATATTATTCTGGGGCGAGAAGTTTCAGATGGATTTACGAGAAAAAAATAAGAAAGTAATAACGAGATAAGGAGTAGTCAAAACTAGGCTTAAACCTTATTGAGAAAAACAAGAGCGAGAAGAGAAAAATAGAGATATAGCCGTAACTTGGCTTAAGCGAAGCAAATGGATTCAATATCTAAAAAAGTTGTCATAAACATCATCTAAGCATGAGTTTGTATAACACTCATATCCCTAAAAAAACTCTAAACCAACCAGACTTAGTCTCCTAAATTTTAGGAACAAATTTAACCAATAAGACTTGATTTCCTAAGATTTAGGAATAAACTAAACAAAAATATATAACCAATTAAAAAATCTTAAATATATAAATCTGAATATTATTTTGGATCCCCTCCTGCATCACAAAGCCTTCCTAATTCTCATCACTGAAGCCGATTAAGTTGTACTTATCGTTTAGTTCATAGTTCATGCATGAAACCATACTGTAGATCAACCAAGTGAGTTAAAAAGATAGAAGTTAGGTAAATTTATTTTCTAATTAGGATTGTTTAACTATATAAGTCAGTGATATGATCTCGAATTGTGCTTTCTTACAATATATGCATAGTCCTCGAAAATTGTAATAGAGTGAAAATGCCACAATGCTGCCTGGAAATGATCAAACAGCCATACTTTCGGAGTGAGAATCTTCACTTTTTGTGAAATATTTACTGCACTACCAGAGAAAGAGAGCAAATCTTCACAGAATAAGCTGGAAAATGATCTCCAACTCATCGATTTAAGCTTATCAATCATATCTTTACCATCACTTGAGCCTGTGATGGCTAGCTAGATTTAGTCCACTACTGGGTTATCCGCCGAGCATCTCGAATCACACTAAATGAAGGACCACACAAGAGATAAACCCAACTACAGAGAATCCAACCATTGCTTTGTGTGTTAATTTTTGTCATGGTACCTGAATAACTCACACAAAAATAGACAAGAGAGCAAGGGAGCTGATGAGAAAGACAAACATCAGAATTGTTGAAATGAAAAACTCTATACTAAAACAGAATGACTGGTAGCCTATTTAACCACCTTACAAAATGACCTTTCAAGTTCCCTAAGTCAATGGACGGACAATCTAATTAAAACAAGCATAAAGAGATTCTTCAACATTAATGCAAGTGAACTAAATGTTAATCATGCAGCCAACAAGGTGGATACGCCAACACTCCCCCTATCCTCCATGTTTGGTTGCATTGAAGAACCTTAGTGACTTGAGGTCAATCCTATCTCGATGATGAATAAACAAGTTTTTCCGAAGTGCTTTGGTCAGCATATCAGCCTTTTGATTTTCAGTGGGGACATATATGAGCTAAATTTCTTTGTCCTTGACGGCTTCACGGAGTGCATGATAACGAACTTTGATATGTTTTGCTCGACTAAAGTGAGTAGGATCCTTTGCAATTGCTATGGCAGCTTGGTTGTCAATCATCAAAGGAGTTGCTGCTCCTGGTGCAAAACCAATGTCTGATAGCAATTGTCGTATCCATGTGCATTGGTTTCTAGCGAGAGCTGCCGCAATGTATTCCGCTTCCGCCGTTGATTGTGCCACAACATCTTGTTTCTTTGTGCTCCAGGAGAAAGGAGCTTTGTTGAGGTAAAAGATGTAACCAGAAGTACTTTTTGCATCCTCTACCCCAGCATAGTCACTGTCTGAGTAACCTTCCAAACTTGTGAAGCTTTTGTTGTTTCCTGCTGTAGGAAAGAACAACCCCAAGTCCATTGTGCCTTTCACATATCTGAGAGCTCGTTTAGGAGCTGCCAAATGTGCCGAGGTCGGTTGACTCATGTAGCGTGAGAGAAGATTCACCAGAAAATTCAAATCAGGTCTGGTATGAGACAAATATATCAAACTTCCCACAATACCTCTATAAATAGCAGCGTCAAGTTTTTTACTTCCTGTAACAGAGGTTATTGTTCCTTTGTAGTCAGTAGGACAAACAACTGGGTTGGCTTCATTCATCCCGTATTTATGCAGCAGATCCATGCAATACTTGGTTTGTCCTACAAAGATTCCAACTCCCTTCTTTTGATGAACTTCCATTCCCAAAAAGTATGTCATTAAACCCAAATCTGTCATCTGGAACTTCTTCATGACTGAATCTTTAAAACCTGTAATCAGAGATGGGTTGCTGGCAGTAATAAGCAAATTGTCAACGTAAACAGAGACCAACAAAACCTGGTTTTCACTTCTTTTCACATACAGTGAGTAATCGGCATAACTTCGAGTGAAGCCACTTGCTGTCAAATATCCATCAATGCAGTCATTCCATGCGCGCCACGCTTGTTTTAGGCCATACAAGGCTTTCTTCAAGTGATAAACTTTGTTTTCTTGTCCATCAACTATAAAGCCTTCTGGTTGGTATGCATATACTTCTTCCTCCAACACTCCATTCAAAAATGCCGTCTTGACGTCCATATGATGCACCTCCCAAACCTGGGCTGCTGCCAAGGCTAAGATCATCTTGATTGTGTCCAACCTCGCCACTGGTGCAAACACTTCATTGTAGTCGATTCCTCGTTTCTGAGAGTACCCTTTTGCCACAAGTCTAGCTTTAAACTTATTAATACTCCCATCCGAATTTCTCTTGGTTTTGTAAATCCATTTTACTTCTACAACACTTTTTCCAGCTGGTTTGTCCACAAGTTCCCATGTATTGTTTTGCTCGATAGAGTTTAATTCTTCTGCCATGGCAAGCCACCATTTTTCATCCTTTGTTGCTTCAGAAAAGGTGGATGGATCTACATCTAATTGAGCAACATTAGTCTGAGCATATATGTCAGCCAGGCTTCGAGTTTTGCTTATGGGGTTAGCTGAATCATTTTCACTATCAGAATTCTCATCAGAAATTTCGCGTTCAATATCACCAGGAGTACCTGGTGTTGATTCTGCATCATGGAGATCAGGGGTTTCACCATTCCTTGCTTGATCTTCATTTTGTACAATTTCTGGAACAGATGGTGTGATCACTTGTTCATCCGTCGCTGGCCAGGAGGGAGTGGTTTGCTCCTTTGTCACCTCTTGATCTGTTTTAGATAGAGCATCAGAAAGTATAACACTAGAAATGTTAATACAATTTGCAGTCCAATCTCACTCTTTGTCCTCCTCAATAACTATGTCTCTACTAATGATAATTTTTTTCTCAACTGGATCAAACACCCGATACCCCCTTATCCCAGGGCAGTAACCAACAAGAATCCCAATCTTAGACTTCTCATCTAATTTGGTTCTTTTCTCATGAGGAACATGCACATGACAAATACTATCATAAACACGTAAGTGATTTAAAGATAATTTTTCATCATGCCACATTTCATAAGCCGTTTTTCTAACCAACATCTTTGAAGGTAAAGAATTCAACAAGTAGACAGCAGTGGAAGCAGCTTCATCCCAACACTTTTTGGAAAGATTTTTTTTCAAAAAGCAAGCACCTTGTCATCTCAATAATCGTCCTATTTTTCCGTTCACTAACCCCATTTTGCTGCGGTGTGTATGGAGCAGTGTAAAGATGAGTGATACCTTCTAATTTATAGTAGTTGTGGAGCACGGTGGAAATGTACTCGCCGCCATTATCAGAACGCAATTCCTTTATCTTCCTTTCGGCTTGCCTTTCTGTGACAGCTTGGAAAGTTTTGAATATATTGAATGTCTCAGATTTGTTCTTCATGAAATATATCCAACAGTAACGTGTGAAATCATCAATAAAGATAATAAAATACTTACTTCCACTCCAGGATTCTTCTTTAATTGGACCACAGATGTCAGTATGAATCAAATCCAATTTGTTCTTGGCTCTTGAAAAATTTTGTTTGAATGGAAGCCTGGTTTGCTTCCCTCTTTGACAAGTTGGGCAGCAATTTTCCACAAATTCAATGTCTAGAACATCCTTGGCCATCCCATTTTTCTGCAACAATCTCAAAATTTTTATTCCATAGTGACCAAGACGGCTATGCCAGAGTTGAGATTCTGCAGAAAATACCATTGAAGCTTCAGGTTGACACGGATGAGTGTTGAAGATAAAAAAATTATTTGACTGTAGCTCGGTATGAAGAAGTGAGTGATTTCTTGGATCTGTGATGTAGAGGTGAAGTCCTCGAACCAAGACTTCTATTTTTTGCCTCAGGATTTGCCCAAAACTTAGCAGATTTTGAGTTAAACCAGGTACATAATAAACATCTTCCACGATTATAGGCTTCTTTCCCCTAGATAAGTATATGCTGCCAACACCTAGTACTGGAGTGGTGTGCCCTGTAGCTGACCTCACAACTCTTCCTCCTTGAGATCTAAAATTGAAGAGTAAAGATCTGTCACAACACATGTGATGAGAACACCCACTGTCAAGAATCCAACCTTTTATCGATTGTGTGGTAGTTGCATCAACAGAATATATTATTTCCACAAAATTAGGTGAGGCTTCAGTGCAGAATGCTATTTCTAAGTCACATTTTTCATCAAACAAAGAAAGCTCCGCCAAATTTGCTTGTTCTTTCTCCCGATTTTTGTGTATACAGACTTTTTCAACATGCCCTGTTTCCCCGCAGCCTTTGCAAATAGCTTCAGGATGGTAGAAATAGAATTGAGCTCGGTGATTTTTCTTCTTACAGTGGGGACAAGGTTCATAGATTTCTCTGCGATTTCCCCCTTTTTGTAGCGGATTTTGTTGCACATAAGCTCCCTGTCTTAGAGATTGCAAATTTGATGCTCCTCTGCTGATTGCTAAATTACTGGAATCGAGATTCTCTGCAGACAATAAGACTTCAGTTTTCTCGTGCACAATCTCAACCTCTGGCGGTCTGATTTGCATTCGTTTTTCAGAAGCCTGCAAAGCACCAATAAGTTCTAGAAAAGTAATTTTTTTTTCAATTTGTCAGTTTCTTATAAGACGCACAACTTTGCCTCAAATTTATTCGGGAGACTCATAATCGCCTTTTCTACATCCTTTTCTTCAGGTAATTCCCCACCAAGAGCCCGAATCTCATTCACTATCTCGATTGTACGGTCATAGTAATCTTGAACAGTCTCCTTGTAACTCATTCGATTTGCTTCAAAATCTGAGATACGGTTTCAAATCTGGATTTTCCGAATCTGATCACCACCTTCATGAATGGCCTTCAAACTATCAAATATCTTCTTTGGTGTGTTGCAGTTTGCAATTTTGGTAAACATGCTCTCAGTTAGAGCATCATGCAAAAGAGAAACAGCTTTGTGTTTGTTGATGGTGTGGTTTTTGTAGCGAAGTTTTTCATCCTCCGTTGCATCTTCTCTGGGCAGCGGCAGGTCTTCTTCTTCTACTGTATACCACAAATCCTGAGCACGCATGTAAGACTCGATCTTGATAATCCATAAGAAATAATTCTTCCCATCCAAAACAGGTGGGCCTTTGTTGAAAGACATTTTGAAACAAATGTGGAAATATTTGCCGGAGAATGATTAAATAAGAAAAAGCACAGGTATTAGGAATCGAGGTGCTCTGATACCATGTTAATTTTTGTCATGGTACTTGAATAACTCACACAAAAACAGACAAGAGAGCAAGGGAGCTGATGAGAAAGACAAACATCAGAATTGTTGAAATGAAAAACTCTATACTAAAACAGAATGACTGGTAGCCTATTTAACCACCTTACAAAATGACCTTTCAAGTTCCCTAAGTCTTGGGATGGACAATCTAATTAAAACAAGCATAAAGAGATTCTTCAACATTAATGCAAATGAACTAAATGTTAATCATGCAGCCAACAAGGTGGATACTACGCCAACATTGTGGACATGGGAAAGATAAGGATTCTCACAGTCATCTGGAATCAGAGCTGGACAGGTTCGATCAACAACGACATGACTTGCTTCTTGGTTTCTCCATCCGATTTCCCGTATCCATCTCCTTTTCCATAGAAGAATTGCGCCGCTCGAGGGATATTAATCGCCACATTCTGGAAATATTCTTCGAACGACGACGTCGCCACCCGGTTCCCGTTCAGCACCCTCCATTTCGCCTCCATCACTTGCTTTATATGCTCACGGGCAACCGCCTCCGGCACATTCCTCTCGTGCATGCAGCACTGCACCGCCTTCTGCACATCTCCTCTCGCCATCTCATCCTGTAATACTTAATTAAGCCAGTTAATTTTGATATACATAGATTAATTAATTCATTGAAGAAGTTAATTTTAGCACCGTGGAGGTTCCAAAATCGTCATGGAGTCGAGCAAGCATACAGGAGGGTTGCACAACGGAAGGGTAAGTGGAGAACTTATCCAAGTCCTCCTTCGTGAGATCTTTGCCCATGCAGTAAGCTGTGGACAGTACCAACGCGCCTGATACCGATATCCATGCGCAGTCTAAATACTCATCCAACGTTGGTGTATAGCCTGCGTGGTACCATTTGGCTTCCTGCATGTATGTTTTGCACAATTCTGCCCACTAAAAATAACCAAAAAGAAAGATAAGATTCATGTATATATTGACCTATATATAAGTATATTAATTAATATTAATTGGTGAATTACCGCCCTCTTGAGGTAAGGTATTATGTCTACTCCCTTTTCTCTCATGACCTGGTAGCCTGCATCATTTACCGTGTTGAGGACGGCTAGAAAACATAGTTTCATGTACTCTGGGAGCTTATCGATCGCGTTAACATCCCATCTGATCACACAAGTGTAGTGAAAGTATAATTGAATTAGAATGTAACTGAATTTATAGGAATTGATTAGATTATTAGTTAAGTAATTACCTCTCCATTATATCAGTGAATAGTTGTAGCTCATCGAGCGTTCCATACACGTCGTAAACGTCATCGATCATTGTTATGAAGCAAATAGTCTTTGTTAGCAACACCCTGAAAGCACAGCTATCTGGCTCAAATGCAAAGCCGACGGTCCACAAGTAGTTCTCGGTCAATCTATCTCTGAAAAATGTCAGCTTCTGGAGAAGCCCGAGATCCGTCCACCAACTAATAATTTTTATTTTCATGCATTATAATTAAGGATTAAATAACAAATAATGAATTTATAAATGAATACATGTATACATGTACGTACCTTGAGACTTCTCTAAGTTCTCGCTTGTAGATGTTCTGCAGTGCGTTGAAATCCAACTTGGCCAACAAAAGCAGAGCAGGATCCATTGCGGGATCTCTCTGCCATGCCCCAATGAACCACTTCGTGTGCAATCGCTGGAATCTCCTGTTCAGTGGGAGCTCCAACGCGTGGGCCACTTGCTCCCTGATCAGGCCAGGCTTCAAAGATCCTTCTTCCTCCAAGAGGTTCTTGAGGTGCTTAGTTGTGAACTCCCTGGCCTCATGCAATAACTCCTCGCCATCTTTTTCAAGATAGGAAGCCTCATACAAACTCAGTAATCCCTCGGCCTGGCTCTGGAGCCGGTCTTCGAACTGGCCTTTCCCGTCTTTAAATTTCTTGAATATATCTTAACCATGCATTAACCGACAAGGTTAATTAATTGATTGGAATTGACGTAGTTAATGCAGTAGATATTCATGGACGATCAGTTATTGCGTACTGTGTTAACGACGACTCACCTTCGGAAACAGAGAAGCCGTTTTCTCTGAGAAGCCTGAAGAGCAGCGCTGAGGCGTGCAGATTGTCCTTGATCTGCAAGCTTATGTCCTCGAATGATGCATGAAACCCTCGCAAAGTGTCCTTAATCTCATTCTTGAAGTGATAAGCCACCCCGAGCTGTTGCAGGTGGTCGATAAGCTGAAGCTGCTCCTCAACTTGACCATTCTTCTCTTCCATCAGTTTGCTAGTTTGATTCTTGAGTAATTTAATTCTCTGAGCGTGGTCGTCCTCATCCGCCTACAATCAATATACTCAAAGAAGATTATGAAAAAGAAGAAGAAGAATTAGAACGTAACTTAATTAGAGAATTAATTAATCAATATATATTTACTGTGTGGCTAAGAGTGAGAGATTGAATGCGGTCGTGGGTCCATATGTTGGGCTGGTAATTCCCCGACCTCCTCCTCAACGGAGATTCAGATTGCTCGGCCGCGTGGCATTGGATGCATGGAAGGCGGCACCACCGCTTGATGGCTGCGGCTGGACGGGAACCGCCAAGATCACCGCGAGAACTGAAGGTCGCCGAAGCTGCGAAAGAAAGGGAGACAGACATAACACAATGGCTTGTTTTGTATGGTGAAATGTGAGATAGAAATTACTAGATTTGGGGTGGGGTGCTATTTATAGAACAAATTCAAAGGGTTTCTTCATTATAATAAGACTATTGCTTCGTAGTTTTGTGTTTACGGCAATTTTCTTCTACGAACGTTATTCACGTGTGGTATATTTTTCTAAAAACACGTGTGGTATATTTAAAATAAGATCTAATTCGATACTTGGGCCTTTGTCTTTGTCGATTAAATTTACATAAATGTGGACGTCGACTTAGAACATTAAGTTAATGTTATCTACTGTGGTTAGTAGATGAAAAAAAATTAATGCTTAAAGGATTGAAGAATTTGTTTGTTAGTGGTTAAGTTATTTATGTGTTTATAAATAAGTTATCACTATAAAAATAATGCCAAATAGCGATGGACTTTTTTTAATAGTCCGTCGCTAGTGGCGACGGATATATAGTATCTGTCGCCAAAGTTGCGCGCCAAGTCAAACCCCTGAATATAGCGACGGACTTGGTCAAAGTTCGTCGCTATAGCGACGGATAATTTATATTATCCGTCGCTATTTTTAAGCAGCGGGTCAAACCCCTCAATATAGCGATGGTATTGGTCAAACCCGTCGCTAATCTGCGACGGACAACTTAATCCGTCACAATAATACTTAAAAAAGGCAACGGCCCCCTTCCCCCGCGGCCACGCGAACCCTAGGTCTCCTCTCTCGGCGATTCTCCTCCGGCGAACCCTCCTCCGATCCCAGATATGCGAGCTAAGCCACATTTCCCGTATTTTATCGTTTATTTGTGCTTACGCGGCGGCGTCGTCTTCTCCGGGCAGCCACGGCTTGGCACGGCCTCCCACGGCCTCGCGCGGGCAGGCGCGACTGATGGACCCAAAAGATAGGTGTCACAAATGTGGGTCTCAAATTTAGATATTTGTAAAGCTGAAAACCCTTTTTGCTAACAAAGATAAAAATATAGTAAAGGGGCCACAGGTCGTATTTTTCCTAAGGCTAGTTAAGGATATTTGATTCGAGCTCGTGTTTATGTGTCGTCAAATATTTTTGGGTTTCAAGTAAAAATTGGGTTTGGTTTCAATTAGGAATGAAAATGCAATAAAAAAAAGGAAACTTAACTAAATGAACTAAACAAGGTAATAGCAACTAAGGAACTCAATCAATAGGGAACTTAATCAACCAATGCAAATTTGCAAAATTTGGAAATCAAACTGATATCAAATCAAACCTAATTTTGATTGATACTAATGCAGAGATTTGTTTCAGGAATCACCAATCAATACAAACCAAATGCTAAGCAATCTATGAACAGCTGATACAAAGGCAGTGCCGAAACTCCTCTTGATACCAAATGCAAGCAACTAAAACCTCATATGCAAAAATGGAGACTGAAATTCAGAAACTAACTGGATGTAAAACTAACTGATTTCAAATGCAATGATACTCCAAAAGTGTGTTTAACTTCAGCTGAATTAAATTCAAAACAAACAGAATTGCAAGCAAGCGGTACACCAAACTATTCTGAAATTTTTGACTTGATACAAACTTGCAAGAAATGGAAACTGATGTGCCGAAAAGAGACTTGAAACTTGCAGAAACAATGAACTGACAATTCAGAAATGGAACTAATCAATTCAGCTTGGAAAGGCAAGCTATCAGTGAAGTGATACGCAGAATTGAAGGAAGAAATTCAGAACCCAAATGCAGATCAATTCAGAAACAACCTGAAGCAGAAATTAATGCTGAAATGCAGAACATGAGTACAGAAATTCAACAACAAATCAAATGCAGAAACAAACAAAGCAAACTCAGATTCAAGGGCACAAATCTAATGTTTCAGAAAAGATTGCGAAGACTAATGTTCACTAATACACAATTCAGAAACTTGTAAACTAATACTTGCAGAAATAAAACTGACCTCACAGAAATGGGAACTAGTACACACAAGCTAAAACCAATTGCAGAAATGAAACTAAATTCAGAAATGATCCAATTGCGAAGCAAGCTGAGACTAAATGCATTAGCACACTAAATGTTATCTCTAATTTCAGAAATTAAAACTAGACATAAATTGAATCTGAAGTAAGCTGCAAAATCAGAAACTAAGTTGATACGCAGAAACTAAAACTAATTTGCAGGAATAAACTGAATTGCTAAGCAAATTGAGTTCAAGTTCAATATCCACTAAACAAACAACCTATCTGATACGAATTGCAGAAATGAGAAGCTAATAAATGCAGAAACAATTCAGAAAACATAAGCATCTCGGATACAAAATTCAGAACTGTAATTGAAATGAGGAAATTGAAGCTACGGTTAAGAAACAAAAATTCACAAGAAATTAAGCATCGATCCACTCCTTAACTCAAGATCTTCTTGCCGTCACACAAGAGTAAGCTAAGAACCCCCTAGCTTGACAGATCGCATGGAAAATCTGACTCAGTGATCAATTCTACTCAAACTCTTCTTCCGGCTGAGAAACCCATCCGATCTCCTCGATCTTGCTGTGTGGAGTTGCGGTGATGATTTGGGGATGATCAGAGCAATCCGGAGAACCCTCTAACTTGCTTAGATGGATGAAAAATGGCACAAGACCGAGTTCTGACCAGTTGAAGGGCAGAGTTGATGAAACCCTCAATCAACTCTGTTCAGTGGAGAAATCGAGCTGAAAATCTCACGGAGAAGAAGCCCTGACGATCCAGAACTCGAACCCAGGTTAGAATCGATGTGGCCACGCCCTCAGATGAAGAAATTTGAAGAAGAAACGAAGAACACGAAGAATGCAGTGAAGACTGGCGAAGACGCGACAAACTGATCGAGGAGAAGATGACCGTTTATATAGTTTAGAAATGGACGGTCCAGATTTTCTTAACTCCATCCAACGGTTGGATCTCATCCGATCTGAATCAAACTTTCCAGATCTTGATCAAGGGTCAGGATCTGCTTCTCACAGATAGCTCAGATTTGTTGGGAACGAGATGGCTATAGAGGGGGGGGGGTGAATATAGACAATCGCTTGCCCCTTGTCAACTTATCACGATTTCTGCAACTCAAATATCAGTAGCACAGCGGAAAGAGTGGAAAACAGAGTATGCAGAAAAACTAAACGAGAGCGAAACAAACACAACTAGCAAGATCGCTAACAAGGAGGGTTTACAAGGTTCGGGGATAACTTGCCCCTACTTCTTGGCGTGCCCTTGAGGTGGGCGATCCCTTGATCGTCGGCAGATCAAGCCCCGGTCAACACCGGATATGAAGCAACCTCCTTCTCGGTGGAGAAACCTCTCCACAGCGTGTTTCACACAATGATATATAATGAGCACAATGAAACAACAACAAGAAAGATCTTACTCAAACTCTTAGCAAGGACAAAACACAGCAAGCTTCCCTGAGCTCCACCCAATGGCGATCTCACGCAGACCCCTGTCTGCTTCGTGTCTTCCCACTGTCGGACTCCAAGCTTCTTGTTTTCTCCTTCAAGCGCTCAAGTATGATGATTGCTCCTCTATAGCTTGCTTAGAATGGTTGAAGAACTCAAGAACAGCAAGCTTGTAGCAGCAGAACGCAAGAACACAAAGAAGTTTTTCAAACTGAATTGCTTCCAAAACCAAAAACTCTCTTCCGCCTCGTCTTCTCGCGCTTCCTTTTGTTTCTCCGCCAAGCGACAAGTGACCACATCTCTGTAGCTCCCAGCTACTCATCTGCCAACGCTAGCCTCTACTGAGCTATCTCTGGACTCACTGAGCTCCTCAGCCAAGCTCCAGTCTCAGCCCCAGTCTTCGGCTCGCCGTTGCAACCTGAGATGTGAAAAGAGACAAATCTGCTCCAAGGAAAGCATGCTTTGACTTCTCCTTGAGTGTTTGAATCCTCCCCTGTCACCTGAAACTCAATCAGAGCATTAAAGCAGAAGATCACACAGCATATCACATACATCAGCAAATCCGATACGATCAGACGCTCTGACCGCGTCTGACAGTGAAATTTGAATTAAAGTGATCGGTCACCGGACCGATCCAGGGTGTGTGGATCGATCACCAGATCGATCCACTGCTTTGCTGGGATTCCCAGCTCTCGCAGCTATACTGTAGCGACCCGCCTTCTCTACCTTAGACGGACCGTTACTTTGTCTACTTCTTGACTCTAATGCAACGACTAAAATTGCGGAACTTTCTTAAACCTTTTTTTTTGTATTTAAATCTATCTAAGAATGATATTCTAACTTTAATAGTCGTGCATTTAAATTCATCACACAAGGTGCTATAATATTACTAGAGCATTATGGAATATGGATGCAACTTTTCTAAGCATATTTAAAGCAATAAAACTTAATTCGAAACTAACCACATCTTGGCACATGCAATAATATTTCTAGAACTTCATAGAATGTAAATCTTACTTTTCTACCGAATTTACAAGCATTTTAAGTACAATTAGGACCTAGTCCAAAAGGGAATAATAATAAGCTCAAGAATAAGTCTAAAACGCAATGTATCCACATGTTAAACTACTCATGCCCTTGCTCATCTAGTGCATTCACAAAAGTATGCATACTAATTGAAATGACATGGAATCTTCATTCTACAAAATTAAGCATGTAAAACTATCCGAAGCATGAATGTTTAATAAACTCCATAACACAATAACTTGGAATTTGGAAATCTTAAACATGCATTTCAAATAAGCTAAACTGTCTCATCCCAAGGATCTCTCCAAGATCAGCCACCACACACCCATCACTCAGCACCGCCTCGTCGCCTTCCTTCAGAATTGCTTGTCTTTACCTTTATCTGCAGTAAGAGGAAATGCAACTAATAAGCATAAAGCTTAGCAAGTACTATCTAGCTCACAAAAACTCGAAATGTGCAAGCATGCTTTTTAAACAATGTGAAATCACATGAGATACTTTTATGCTTAAAAGAAACACTAAAACATGTATAACTCAAAACATGCATACTTAAGCGTTAATACATCTTAGCTCACTTTTTCTTGGCTTAGCTTGAAACTTTAGCAATTCTTTAATTTTAAATCTTTCTTTAACTTTTAGAAAATTTCCTTAAATTTTAGAAAACTTTGCTAAAGCATATACTTGAAAATAATAACTCACTTGGATCCACTTAAGACGTAAGTACCATCTTATGCGCGTTCCCTAAAAGGTTGGGGTAGCGAGCCGCCAATCCTAATAGAGCAGACCTTGGTCTACCAGGGCCAAGACCTTGGAATTGGACACCTGGATTTCTTTGACGACGTCCTTGGACGCCGGGTACTGGCCTTAGAAAATAAAATAGCTTTTATCTCTTTTCTTTCTTATCTTTAAATGCCTTGGCATTTTATCGAACACCTTGTGTGCCCAAATCCCTAAGTCTTGACTTTTGGGGATTTCGTAAGGCCTTGGCCTTCTCTTTTCTTTTTCTTTATCTTTCTTTTCTTTTCTTATAGATTTCTTAGACCATAAACTCACATAGGATACTCTATCAAATATATATAAGCATATAATGAACTAAGATCACATGCAAAATCTTAAACTAAAAGTAAATATCTCCTTTAAAACTTTTAAGGGAAAATTCTTGCAGAAAACCGCCTCTTACTGCAGGTGAGCAGTACTTACCTCGATATCTTGGACTTACAACCAAGAACGGCGTCGGAGGTTCCGGAGAAACTCGGAGTCTCGGAGATTTCTTCGCGCTCACGCGTTCCTCTCGTCGTGGGGATTCCGAATATCGGAAAATCTCTCGGAGGAGAGCCTTGGCCGGCTACCGGAAGAAAGCCCTAGGCTTGGTGTTTTCGCCCAAGGGAGGAGAGAGGGGCGGCGTGAGGGTTTGGGTGAGAAAAATAAAACTTCTCTCCTTAATTATCTATTTATACTTATGGGGGCGAATTTACCTAACTATACCTTATCTATTGTTTCGCTCAATCTATTTCAACAAAGTCAAACCAGCGCAGCTGGTCCGCCCATTGTCTCTCACAGTGTATGTGAAGGGTTTGATTCCCACCTACGCGATTTTCTATTTATAACCTTTTTTGTCACTTTCGTTTACGAAAAAATTCTATAAAAATATCCATAAATTTGGAATAAATTCTAAGATATTTCTAAAATTAGTTTCGAGAATTTTCGGGCTATCTCTTTTAATAAAATACTAAATGGACTCGGGAAATTCCATAAAAATATTCTAAAAATTTCTAAAAATATCTAGAATATTTCTAAAATATTTTTAACTAATTTCAAGGACTTTAAGGACTTAAAAGGGAAATTTTGGGGCGTTACATATACACGCCTGATCGGTCACCAGACCGATCAGGGTGAATCCTGATCGGTCACCAGACCGATCAGATTGGATCCTGATCGGTCACCCAGACCGATCAGGCAAGATGAACAGTTACTTTTTAATCAAATCCAAGATCCCTGATCGGTCCCCGGACTGATCCAAGACTTTGATCAGCAAGGGAACTCACTCACCGTTTGCTCCCTGATCGGTCACCAGACCGATCAGGAGCAAGACAACAAGGAAGCAGCCTGCTCCCTGATCGGTCACCGGTCCGATCAGGAGCCACACAGTAGATTTCCAATCTCACTGTGCGCTCCCTGATCGGTCTCCAGTCCGATCAGACATAGCTGGATCGGTCACCAGACCGATCCACTAAGGAGCAGCATGCCAATGTCCCTGATCGATCACCAGACCGATCCAGTGACTCAACCCTAGCCCTCCAAGCTAGGAATTCATCCACCTTAGCCCTCCAAGCTAAGGATTTTTCCATCTAACTCTCCAAGTTGGGAATTTGCACCTAACCCTCCAAGTTAGGACTTTTCACCTAGCCCTCCAAGCTAGGACTTTTCACCTAGCCCTCCAAGCTAGGACTTTTCACCCAACTCTTCCGAGTTAGAACATCATCCAACCTAGCCCTCCAAGCTAGGCACCTGACCCTCCAAGCCAGGACTTTTTCACCTAATTCTCCAAGATGGGAATTTGCACCTAACCCTCCAGGTTAGGACTTTTCACCTAGCCCTCTAAGCTAGGACTTTTCACCCAACCTTTCCGAATTAGGACTTTTCCAACACCTAACCTCCCAGGTTAGGATTTTCCACACCTAACCCTCCAGGTCAGGATTTTCCAACACCTAGCCCTCCAGGCTAGGATTTTCCACATCATGCCTAATCCTCGATCAGGACTTAATCACAATCATCATAATTCATCACACCTAACCTCCCAGGTTAGGATTTTCCATATCATAATCATCCTCCTAACTTAAAATCGTTGTCAACACCAAAACAACAATCAAGGCCAGACTGCATCAACAAGATTAACCTGATCTTTGAATGGACGGTCTAGATCCCTCTGAGCTTGATCCAACGGCTGAATGATCTCTAATTTGGATGAAACCTTCATATCTTGATCCGAGTGCTTGATTAACCTTAACCCTAGCTCGGATTGCATCAAAAGTTCTCAGATGGCTCAGATCTAGCCGTTTCTGAATCGGACAACCCATATTAGTCTGATTCTTGATCACTCGATCCGAGTCCACTTCCGACTCAAGTTTGACCCAGCATGACCTAGGTCCATGATCCTTCCAAGCCTATAAAAAATAGATTAATAATTTAGTGGCAAAATATTTCAAATGTATCAAGATTTACAATAAAGCCCAAAATAGAATTGATTCAAAGAACCTAGGGTAAATTCAAGATTAAGCAAGTAAAATATGGGTCAAACATAGATTTTATAACCTGAAATGATCGACAAAATAATACTTATCAACTCCCCCACACTTAAGCTTGAGCGTCTCGCGAAAACTACTAAATATGTATCCCTTAGATTCTTTCCAAACATAGTTAGAAACAAGTGAAAAGAAATTATCTAAGGTTGTCAATTCTCAAAAGTCTAAGCTCAATGGACTAGAGGCTTATCCTTAAATCAACAACTTAGCATTTTCATCCTTCATGATTCATTGAGATTAATTTAACTCACTAAGCCTTTCAAGGGAAGTTTTGGTGGCTCTCTTCTTGAGTTCTAAGTTCATGATGGAAGTGGAGCTCACTCATACACAACATGCTTTTGCACTACCATAGGCTTGCTTGTTATCTATTCTCCACCATTATTCATGATTCAGATCCACATCTACAAAAGTTTATTCAAACAAGTGAAAGACATAGAAAATGGTAAGAAATGAAGTAAAAGTTAAGAAAATAGAAAATTTGATGAAGTGGAAAACTTGGATGCTCAAGAATATTCCTAATGCACTTTGCCCTCTTTATAATCCTCTAGTGAAATCAGAAGTGTGGTGGAGTAAGACTTGGATAATGCCTTTGATTTCAATGAAGAGACCCCATTGACTTCATTGTGCCAAAACTTCAATTGCGTGCCAACCTTATTTTCTTTTTTTTTCTTTTTATGGCCAGCTGCTGAATTTCCTGATTTTGGTTACAGCTAAGTCTCTACTCATGTTTTTCTTCATCTTGTTCAGTCTTTTCTTGCAATTCGGCTTCCAAGCTTTTAGAAAAACTGCTTCACAGTTTTTGATCAAAACTATTTTTTTTTTCTTCTGTTCTGCTCTCAAATCTTCTAATGGAATCAAACTTCATTTAGAAACACTTCGGACCAGAATTTGTATCATAGAAACTTGAGACATCCAATAACAATTAGGGAATTAGATGCTCCACATGTAACCTTCACTTTTGATACACATCACCTACAAGTTGGCACACTTCTCCTTACATTCTCTTCTTTTCTTTTCTATTTCAAATTCCAGCTCCACGCAATTCATTTCAGACCTTGCAATTCTCTGATTTCTCAAAGCAATTACATCACAGGGACTTGCATCGAATGGTAGTGGAGGATTTAAGTGCTTCACTTGGTATTTCGGCACTGCACTGCAATTTTCTCCTCTGTTCTGATCTGAAAATCTTAGCAGCCACACTTTTTTTCTGTTTTGATCAGCAATGGATGTACTCAATACTTTTTGATACATTGATGAACTTAGTTCCCTGATTCATAGCCTAGAAAATCCAATTTCAGTTTCAAGTTGATACAAACTGCTTTTATTGGAAATTTTTTCAGCTCTTTTTCAGCTTCTCTTTTTTTTTCACATTCAATTGGGTTTTCATAATTCCAATCGGCTCTTGTACCTCTTGAAGTTGCAAGAGATATCCATTGCAATCTAGTGATGCTGAAATAATATGCTCTTTTTAGAATTCTTTTCTTTTGGATTCCATTTCTTGATACTCTACTTGACCATTTCCTTTCCACTTTTGCACAGCATTTTCTTTCCTCTTCAGCCGAATTCTACTTGGCACAGAATTTCTGCATAGTTTTGATTAGCACAGCTGCAATTCAGCTTCTAGCAGATTGACCGAAACATGCTTCATAGCATTTTTTTTCTTTTTTTCACTTTGGCACAGATTTTTTTTTCTCTTTTTTTTCTTTATATTTGCGTGCCACTTTGATCTTCAAATTATAATCAGGGATGCTTTCAATTGTTTTCCTCCTTAACTACTTCTTCCCACTTGTTCTTGATACCAAACTCAATTCAACTTGGCACCTTTTTGGCTTCAACCGCAGAAAATTTTTCCTTTCTTGAAATGAAATGCATCTTTGACACAAAATAATTTCAAAACACTAGCCACCTCCCCACACTTGATCTTTTGTCCGTCTCGGGCAAAGTAACACCAAGAAACATTCCAAACAAACAAGTCCATGGAGATGTATGGTTAAGAGTAGGAAATATAGGAAGGAAAATAGAAAAGATTATGTATCAAGTATGATTATTGCTAAAAATTGATATGGAAAAGAGAAACAAATTGATTAGCCTCTATAGATATGATCCAATCATAGAAATATGGCCTTGAAAGAACCTAAGCAAGTTCTAGAGTACAATCACATATGTGTGTCACAAAAATAAGGCTAATTCTCGCTAGGTACAAATAATTCATCTCAAGTCATCAATTTAGAATCCATAGCTAAGTAGTACTCAAGTATCCAAGAATTCATCCATTAGCTCAAATCTTAAGTTTTAACAACCAAATTTAATTTATTTTCAAGAGACTCTAAAATGATATGAAGACAACCTATAGGGATACATTTATTCCTATTCATTAAGAAAAAGTGCCAAAAGAAATAATATGGTATTTACAATGTCTATTTATTCATTTTATTTTGCCTAAGAATTTATTATCAACAACTCACTTCAAAAAGAAAAATTTACTTCTAGAAACATGAAAATGATATATACAATGAAATGTAAGTGCAAGAAAAGTAAACTCCCCTTAAGTTGGGTAGATAGCGTCTTTAATGTCCAAATCATCCACCTCTAGCTCCTTTAATTCTTCAAAATACTTTTTGAGCCGGTGGCCATTGACTTTCCAAACAAAACCGTTAGCTTCATCTCTAATTTCCACAACTCCATAGGGAAAAATGTTAGTTACAATAAATGGACCATCCCACCTTGACCTTAACTTACCTCTTATCAATTTGAGCCTTGATTTATACAATAATACCTTGTCACCAATTTGAAAGTCTTTCTTCAAGATGTGCTTGTCATGGAAATTTTTGGTCTTTTCCTTGTAGATCCTTGAATTCTCAAATGCTTCTAGCCGAATCTCTTCAAGCTCCTTGAAGTTGAATTTTTCTCTCTTCTCCCACCTTGGTAGCATCAAAGTTACATGCCTTTACTGCCCAATATGCGTTGTGCTCTATTTCCACGGGGAGATGACAAGCTTTTCCATACACTAAGCGGTAGGGGGGCATGCCAATCGGTATCTTCAAATGTATCAAGATTTACAATAAAGCCAAAATAGAATTGATTCAAAGAACCTAGGGTAAATTCAAGATTAAGCAAGTAAAATATGGGTCAAACATAGATTTTATAACCTGAAATGATCAACAAAATAATACTTATCAGCGGCCTCGCGCGGGCAAGCGCCGCCTGCTGCCGTGCGCAACATGCCGGGCCGCTGCTGCGGTCGCGCGCCGCCTGCTGGGCGGCCGCCTGCTGCGCGGCCACGGCTCCTGGCCGGCGACCTGCTGCGGTCGAAACCCTTTCTAATTAATTGAATAATTAGATTAATTCAATAATTAATCAGTTAATTAATTAGTTAAATTATCAATTAACTAATGTTTTATTTATTTTTGATTAATTATTTGATTAATTAGATTATTAAGATGATTAATTGTTTGATTAAGTAGATTAATTGATTCATTAATTAGATCTTGTTTGATTAATTTTAGATTAATTGTTTGAATAATTAGATTAATTTGTTGATTAATTGTAAGATTAATTAGAAAAAATGATTCATTAATTATATCATGTTTGATTAATTAGATTTATTTTTTTAATATAGTATCAATATCAAATTTTAATATGGATCATAATATGTGTGGTTTGATTAAATTATCTTATCTGAATTCAGATACAATGTATCCGAACAAGGCATAGATGTATAATAGGTAGACAATGGATTTATCCGTGACGAATTTTTTGCTGGAGTGGAAGAATTTGTTAACTTTGCAAAGTGTCATCCTGAGTGTTTGAATGGCACAGAGTTGAAGTGTCCATGTAATCAACGCAAATGTTGAAATACAGCTTTCCGTGATGAAGATGCAGTGAAAACTCATATCGACAGATATGAGTTTGTTCCAGATTATTACAACTGGTACTGTCATGGAGAGCCATATGTATATGAATTTGGTGGACCTTCTGTTGCATCATCTTCCAGAATATGAAGGCAGAATATCATTTCTCAGAACGATATTATGATGATATATGTCAACTTATGTCAGAGTTGCTTCCAACTGATAACTGCATGACTGATAGTTTCTACAACACTAAAAAACTTATCAGAGACTTGGGTTTGCCAGTTGAGAAGATACATTGTTGTGTCAATAATTGCATGATCTATTGGAACAAAGATAGTGAGTTGATGGAATGCAAAATCTGTAATCATCCTCGTTACAAGCATGGTGCTCGCATGGTAAACCAGAAGAAGAAGAAAAATATTCCTTACAAAGTCATGTATTACTTTCCTTTGACTGCTAGACTCCAACGTTTGTATGCATCAGCAGTAACAGCAAGTTATATGATCTGGCATCAAAACCATGGACATGATGGAGACATTATGTGTCATCCTTGTGATTCCCCTGCATGGAAACATTTAGATTCAACATTTTCTTCTTTCGCTATGGAACCACATAATGTCAGACTTGGACTTTCTGTAGATGGATTTCAGCCATTTGGAAGTTATGGAGAACAATATTCATCGTGGCCTGTTATCTTAACACCATACAACTTACCACCATGGATGTGCATGAAAGATGAATTCATGTTTCTTACTGTTTTAATTCCAGGTCCTCAAAATCTAAAAGGGCAAATAGATGTTTTTTTGCAACCTTTGATAGCTAAGCTGAATCATTTATGGAATATAAGTTCAGAGACGTATGACATTGCAAGTAAATCAAACTTTTTAATGCATGCAGCATTGTTATGGACTATTAGTGATTTTCCTGCTTACTCAATGTTATCAGGATGGAGCACAGCTAGAAAGTTAGCATATCCACATTGTATGAGTCAGTCAGATGTATTTTCTTTGCCCTGCAATGGTAAGATTTCTTGGTTTGATAATCATCAAAAAATTTTACCTCTTGATCATCCATTCAGAAGAAATAAGAAACATTTCAAAAGGAATGAAGTAGTTAGGAAGCTACATCCAGTTGGGATGTCTGGCGAAGAAGTGTTAAATGAAATTGATAGTTATGGATTTCTACCAGTATATCAGGATGGTTCAGATGATATCAACAAGTATATTGTTATGTGGTTAGAGGAAAAGAATTATTTTTTGGGAGCTTCCATATTGGAAATATTTACTCATTCGACACAATTTGGATGTTATGCATATTGAAAAAAATTTCTTTGATAACATCATTAATATGTGTTGAATGTGCATGGGAAAACAAAAGATACAACAAAATCTCGTGAAAAATTAAAACAATTAGTGAGCAGGCCTGAGTTGCATCAGAATGAAACAACTGATAAATATCCGAAGGCTTGTTAAAAATTAGACAAAGAAAGTAAGCAAGCATTGTGTTCTTGGTTGAAAAACATAAAATTCCCAGATGGATATGCCTCTAATATGTCTCGTTGTGTAGATAAGAATAGATTTAAAATGGTTGGAATAAAGAGTCATGGTTGTCATGTGTTCATGCAAAGATTAATTCCAATAGCTTTCCAATAATTACTTCCTAATAATGTTTGGCAAACACTTACAGAAGTAAGCTTTTTTTTCAGAAATCTGACTTCCAGAGTTGTTACGGTAGCAGATATGTTACGCCTTCAGACAGAGATTCCTTTAATACTATGTAAGCTTGAGCGAATATTTTCACCAAGCTTTTTTTGATTCAAGGGAGCATTTGCCTATTTATTTACCTAGCGAGGCACAGATGGTGGTCCTGTACAATACAGATGGATGTATCCTTTTGAAAGGTTTCTTAGAAAATTAAAGAATAATGTGCGTAACAAAGCAAGAGTTGAGGGATCAATATGTAATGCATATCTGGTTGAAGAAGCAAGTTCATTTTGCTCCTATTACTTTGCTGAAAATGTGAAAATCATACATCGAAAGTGTCCACGCAATCAGGATGACATTCCATCAGTTGACCCATGTCTGCACCCCGTGATCAGCAGATTAGACTTACAGTCGTCGGTGACAGATATACCTATTCTTCTTATATATTTTCTTACAGAATTTGCTAATATATTTTATTTTTTCCTACAGTTTCATACCAGATGGGCATCAAGTGTCATCTTATATTTCTAAAAAATTTAAAGAAAGACTGTCACCTTCGATAACATGGGGCCACATTGAGAATGATTTGAAAACATTCTATTACGGGGAATTTTTAGTAAGTAGTTTAGATGTATATTTAATTTGATATTATAACTTTTTTACATACTAACCATATTTTTTTTTTACAGAAAAGGTATACCTGGGAGGAGGGTGCAGAGGAGCAATTCAAGAGGACGTGGAATGTCTACTGCTCCAAATTGTATAGGGACATGGTCTACAAATGGAGAAAGAAGGCTGATAGGCCTATAGAGGTCCCTGAGACGATTTGGGCAGCATGGATGGCTGTCTGGGATGCCCAGCACTGGCAAGAGAATGCTGCGATTGCTCGAGCCAATCACAATTCAGAGCTTGCTAGCCCCAGCACGGGATCCACGAAGCACACTGCTGGATCCCATTCCATTGTCCAGCATGCTAGTGATTTGGTAAGTAGTTTTTATTTAGGTTATTAAAGACATTTAGTATGTTTTTTTTATATGTGTAAACATTATATTTTGTGTTTACAGGCTGCTGAGCTACAGAGACCTCCCACTAGTTGGGAGTTATTCAGCATGACCCACAAGAAAAAAGATGAGTCTTTTGTCGATCGTCGCTCCCTAGCAATCAATGTAAGTATATTAATTATATTTTATTTGTTTTGGCATTTTATATAGACTAATTAAATTTTTATTTTACAGGAAGTAATGACCACTAGAGTTGCTGAGGCACAGGCGTCTCAGCCTGCTGCAGAGGGGGAGGATGCACAACCTCTTTCCACGGACGATGTGAATCGGATTTATTTTGATGTCGTCGGTGGGAAGAGGAAGACCGCCTGCTACGGCCTGGGCTCTCAGGCAAAGGTTACATATGATCAGATGAGAGCTCCAGGGGTTAGGGGGCGTCTAGCATCCTCCTCCTCTACCTCTAATGAGGTTCATCATTTGCGGGAGGAAAATGAAGCCCTGCGGACTCGACTCACGTCGATAGAGTCGACGTGTGCCGGGAGGGACGCAGAATGGGCTAAGAGGAGCGCAGAGTGGGCTCAGAGGGATGCAGAGTGGGCTTAGAGGGACGCAGCGAGGGATGCTGAGTTGAGAGATTTGCGGGCTCGCCAGGCACACACTGAGGATATAATGCGTCACATGCAAGCTTTTGCAGCGACCTTATCGCCGATGTCACAGATGCCAGCCCTTCCCGCCCCTCGTGTTGAGTCTCAGGATACACAGATGCCAGCCCCTCCAACCTCTCGTTTTGAGTCTCAGGAGACAGAGGATCCTGAGCGTACCACAGAGGAGTAGAGATATTATATTGGTATAATCTATTTTTTCTCTAATGTTTTTCAGTAACAATGTTTTAAGTTATTATACTCATAATGATTGTTTTCTTATTAATTCATTTATGTTTACAGATTTCACATTATCAGAGTTGAATTCAGATTTCTTCTCTTACTTGAAAGGTATGAATATTGGATATTATTCCTTTATTATTTCTTATTTGTTATTTTCCAAAAGGGCATATTTAATATTATTAGAATTATCTTCTATTTGTTAATTTTCTTCTATTAGAGTTATCTTCTATACATATACTTACTTCATTTGTTATTTCTTATTGGTATCAATTTAGATTTCTGTCTTTATTGGATTGCTTTCTTATGATTTTATCTTCTATTGTTTTATTTCTTATTGCTTACTTCTATTGCTTTCTTATTGTTTTATCTTCTATTGTGCAGGTTATTCCTTTCCATCCATGATTCACTCTGATATTCATGTACGTAATGATTCTCTACTAAACTCTGATTTTTTATGTATATAGTTTTTTGAAAGTTACTCTCACTTATGTTTACTTTCTTTTGATGTATACATTTGGATATTACTTTTGTTTGGATTCGATATTGAAAATGAAAGTTTGGATGCTTACTTTTATTTGAAAGTTTGGATTGTATAAGTTTGGAAATGAAAGTTTGGATTGGATACTGAAATATTTACTCTTGTTTGAATGTTTGGATGTTGTAATAATTATTTTTGTTTGATGTTTGTTTGGATGTTCTAAAATATACTCTTATTTGTTGTTTGTTTGATGTTTGTTTGTCTATATTATTGATGTGTATATGGGATGTTGTAAAAATAGTATTTGGCTGTGAAAATTTTCCAGATCTAGTGACGGATATTTTTAAAAAGCCGTCGCAAATAGCGATGGAAAATTGACTTTTCTGTCGCTATCACGATCGATTGGCGACGGATTTTGACTTTATCAGTCGCTATTACGATAGATTAGCAACGGATATTGACCAAATCCGTCGCTATATTGAAAGAGTTGCGACGGATATTTGACCGTCCGTCGCTAAATCCTCTCCGGGACACGTCACCACATATTTAGCGGATTTTTGCGACGAACTTATATA
Source organism: Boesenbergia rotunda (assembly GCA_024364735.1). Taxonomy (NCBI): domain Eukaryota; kingdom Viridiplantae; phylum Streptophyta; class Magnoliopsida; order Zingiberales; family Zingiberaceae; genus Boesenbergia; species Boesenbergia rotunda. Next base: position 391,079 of record JAGFNQ010001538.1, on the reverse strand, counting down.
TCCGTCGCTAACTTAGCTTTGCAACGGCTTATATGTCCGTCGCTATATCACATTAGCGACGACTTTTTTCCCCGCCGTCGCTACTCCAGCACTGCGATGGGTGTTCGCCCGACGACGCTCAATCCGTCATTATTCCGTCGCTATTAGTGTTTTGCGACGGAATAGCGACGGATTTCGTCCGTCGCTATTGGGCATTATTTTTGTAGTGTTGCAAGGCGAAGAGTCCCCACTCCCCCCCCCCCGGCGCAGAACCTCAGTGCCTGGCCATCGACAATGATTCCTTCCGGAACATATTTGGCGTCGTCTGTGGGAAACTAGCAAAGCACCTGAGGGAGCACCGATGATAGGATTGGAGGAACAACCAATCGTTCGTATAGGGGATGACTTTGACCTTCAAGAGGTCCTGCTAGAGGACCTCGCCCACCCGCGAGAAGATGAAGGACCCAAGGAGGAACGAAGGGAGGTCGAGAGAGATGAAGTACAGATCCATCCTCAACGTGGAGGGGGAGGCACACGCATCGCCGTCGACCTTGCACCTAAATTAAGAAGCCGTCATCCCGGTGGAGGTAGGGGAAGAGTTTACACGACGGCAGTATTATTGCAAAGAGGAAAACGACCGGGAGCAACTAATTGATCTAGACCTCATCTTAGAGGTACGAGATAAAGCCGCCGTAAGGTTGGAGGCATATCGGAGAAGGATGCAGCAAGCCTACAATCGCGAAGTGATCGCCCGCAGCTTCGAGGCAGGTGATCGAGTCTGGAAAAGAATAAAACCAGTGGGAGACCCCGAGAAGTTGGAGCCACAATGGGACGACCCCTATGTCGTCATCAAAAAACTCATAGGAGGTAGCTATTATCTGGAGCATAATAAAGGCAAAAGATTGGAAAGGTCCTGGCATTCCAACCATCACCGCCCCTATTGTACTCAGTGAGGTACTGCGTGGTGTATTTGCTTGATGTATTCTTTAATTCTTCACAGCCTTGCAGTATCATCAATAAAAAGTGTGAGTGAAATGTCATTCGGAAAAACGCTGAGTCCCCACCTGTGATTAAACCCTACAGCCTCTCGCTGTGTAGGCTTGGCCTCAGAGCTGTACACATCCGGCCAAAAGCTGATTAAACCCTACAGCCTCTCGGTGTATAGGCTTGGCCTTAGAGCTGTACACGCCCGACCAAGAGCTGATTAAACCCGACAGCCTCTCGGTGTGTAGACTTGGCCCCGGAGCTATACACTCCCGGCCAAGTGCTGATTAAACCCTACAACCTCTCGGTGTGTAGGTTTCGCCTCGGAGTTGTACACGCCCGGCCAAGAGCTGATTATACCCTACAGCCTCTCGGAGTGTAGGGTTGGCCTCGGAGCTGTATACGTCCGGCCAAGAGCAAATTAAACCCTACAGCCTCTCGGTGTTTAGGCTTGGCCTCAGAGATGTATACGTTCGGCCAAGAGCAGATTAAACCCTACAGCCTCTCGGTGTGTAGGCTTGGCCTCGGAGCTGTACACGCCCGGCCAAGAGCTGATTAAAACCTACAGCCTCTCGGTGTGTAGGTTTGGCCTCGGAGTTGTACACACCCGACCAAGAGTTGATTAATCCCTACAGCCTCTCGGTGTGTAGGCTTGGCCCCAGAGATGTACATGCCGGACCAAGAGCTGATTAAACCCTATAGCCTCTCGGTGTGTAGTCTTGGCCTCAGACCCATACACGCACGACCAAGAGCTGATTAAACACTATAGCCTCTCGGTGTGTAAGCTTGGCCCCAGAGCTGTACACGCCCGGCCAAGAGCTGATTAAACCCTACAGCCTTTCGGTGTGTAGACTTAGCCTCGGAGCTGTACACGCCCGGCCAAGAGCTGATTAAACCCTACAGCCTCACGGTGTGTAGGCTTGGCCTCAGAGCTCTACACGACCGGCCAAGATCTGATTAAACCCTACAGCCTCTCGGTGTGTAGGTTTGGCCCCGGAGCTGTATACGCCCTGCCAAGAGCTGATTAAACCCTACAACCTCTCGGTGTGTAGGTTTGTCCCCGGAGCTGTATACGCCCTGCCAAGAGCTGATTAAACTTTGCAGTCTCTCGGTATGTAGGCTTGGTCCCGGAGTTATACACGCCCGGCCAAAAGCTTATTAAACCCTACAACCTCTCGGAGTGTAGGCTTGGCCCCGGTGCTATACACGGCCGGCCAAGAACTGATTAAACCCTACAGTCTCTCGGTGTGTAGGCTTGGCCTCAGAGCTATACACGCCCGGCCAAGAGCTGATTAAATCCTACAGCCTCTTGTGGTGTAGGCATACACGCCCGGCCAAGAGCTGATTTAACACTACAGCCTCTCGTGGTGTAGGCTTGGCCTCAGAGCTGTACACGCCCGACCAAGAGCTGATTAAACCCTAGAGCATCTCGGTGTGTAGGCTTGGCCTCGGAGCTGTACACGCCCCGTCAAGAGCTGATTAAATCCTACAGCCTCTCGGTGTGTAGGCTTGGCCTCGGACCTGTACACAAATGACCAAGAGCTGATTAAACCCTACAGCCTCTCGGTGTGTAGGCTTGGCCCCGGAGCTGTACAAGTCAGGCCAAGAGCTGATTAAACCCTATAGCCTCTCGGTGTGTAGGCTTGGCCTCGAAGCTGTACACGTCCGGCCAGGAGCTGATTAAACCCTACAGACTCTCGGTGTGTAGGCTTGGCCTCAGAGCTGTACACGCCCGGGCAAGATTTGATTAAAAACTACAACCTCTCGGTGTGTAGGCTTGGCACCGGAGCTGTACACGCCCGACCAAGAGCTGATTAAACCCTACAGCCTCTCGGTGTATAGGTTTGGCCTTGGAGCTGTACATGCCCCGCCAAAAGCTGATTAAACCCTACAGTCTCTCGATGTGTAGGCTTGGCCCCGGAGCTGTACACGCCCGACCTAAATCTTATTAAACCCTACAGTCTCTCGGAGTGTAGGCTTGGCCCCGGAGCTATACACGCCCGGCCAAGAATTGATTAAACCCTACAGTCTTTCGGTGTGTAGGCTTGGCCTCGGTGCTATACACGCTCGACCAAGAGCTGATTAAACCCTACAGCCTCTCGGTGTGTAGGCTTGGCCTCGGAGCTATACACGTCCGGCCAAGAGCTGATTAAACCCTACAGCCTCTCGGTGTGTAGGCTTGGCCTCCGAGCTATACACGCCCGGCCAAGAGCTGATTAAACCCTACAACCTCTCGTGGTGTAGACTTGGCCTCGAAGCTGTACACGCCCGACCAAGATCTGATTAAACCCTACAGCCTCTCGGTGTGTAGGCTTGGCCTCGGAGCTATACACGCCCAACCAAGAGCTGATTAAACCCTACAGCCTCTCGGTGTGTAGGCTTGGCCTCGGAGGTGTACATGCTAGGCCAAGAGCTGATTAAACCCTACAGTCTCTCGGTGTGTAGGCTTGGCCTCGGAGCTGTACACGCCCGGCGAAGAGCTGATTAAAACCTACAGCCTCTCGGTATGTAGGCTTGGCCTAGGAGCTGTACACTCCCGGCCAAGAGCTGATTAAACCCCACAGCCTCTCGGTGTGTAGGTTTGGCCTCGGAGCTGTAGATGCCCGGGCAAGAGTTGATTAAACCTACAGCCTCTCGGTGTGTAGGCTTGGCCTCGGAGCTGTACACGCCCGACCAAGAGTTGATTAAACCCTACAGCCTTTCGGTGTATAGGCTTGGCCTCAGAGCTGTACACGCCCCGCCAAGAACTGATTAAACCCTACAGCCTCTCGGTGTGTAGGCTTAGCCTCGGAGCTGTACACGCCTGGCCAAGAGCTCATTAAACCCTACAGCCTCTCGGTCTAGAGGATTGGCCTTGGAGCTGTACACGCTCGGCCAAGAGCTGATTAAACCCTACAGCCTCTCGGTGTGTAGGCTTGGCCCCGAAGCTGTACACGCCCAGCAAAGAGCTGATTAAACCCTACAACCTCTCGGTGTGTAGGCTTGGCCTCGGAGCTGTACACGCCCGTTCAAGAGCTGATTAAACCCTACAGTCTCTCGGTGTGTTGGCTTGGCCTCAGAGCTGTACACGCTCGACCAAAAGATGATTAAACCCTACAGCCTCTCGGTGTGTAGGCTTGGCCTCAGAGCTTTACACGGCCGGCCAAGAGCTAATTAAAATCTACAGCCTCTCGGTGCGTAGGCTCGGCCCCAGAGCTGTATACGGCCGACCAAGAACTGATTAAACCTACAACCTCTCGGTGTGTAGGCTTGGCCCCAGAGATGTACACGCCCGGCCAAGAGTTGATTGAACCCTACAACCTCTCGGTGTGTAGGCTTGGCCTTGGAGCTGTACACGCCCGGCCAAGAGCTGCTTAATCGCTACAGCCTCTCGGTATGTAAGCTTGGCCTCGGAGCTATACACGCCAGGCCAAGTGCTGATTAAACCGTACAAACTCTCGGTGTGTAGGCTTAGCCTCGGAGCTGTACACGCTCGGCCAAGAGCTGATTAAACCCTACAGCCTCTCGGTGTGTAAGCTTGGCCCTGGAGCTATACACGCCCTGCCAAGAGCTGAATAAACCCTACAGCCTCTCGATGTGTAGGCTTAGCCTCGGAGCTGTACACGCCTGGCCAAGAGTTAATTAAACCCTACAGCCTCTCGGTGTGTTGGCTTGGCCTCGAAGCTGTACACGTCCGACCAAGAGCTGATTAAATCCTACAGCCTCTCGGTGTGTAGGCTTGGCCTCGGAGCTGTACACGCCCGGCCAAAAGCTGATTAAACCCTACAACCTCTCGTGGTTTAGGCTTGGCCTCGGAGCTGTACACGCCCGGGCAAGAGCTGATTACACCCTACAACCTCTCGTGGTTTAGGCTTGGCCAAGGAGCTGTACACTCCCGGCCAAGAGCTGATTAAACCTTACAGCCTCTCGGTAGGTAGGCTTGGCCTCGAAGCTGTACACGCTGGCCACGTGCTGATTAAACCCTACAACCTCTCAGGGTGTGGGCTTGGCCTCGGAGCTACACGCTCTTAGCCAAGAGTTGATTAAACCCTATAGCATCCTGGCTTTCCCAGAGCTGACATTCTAAGGGGAACAAAAAATCCCTCCAAATGTTAGAAGTTCAGCGATGTTTGTTAGATCGTAACCGTCAAACTAGAGGGGGGATGAATAACTTCTTTTGATTTTTCTACCTATAACATTAGCAAGCGCAAGCGGAAATCTAATATAACAAATGAAACAATGCTAACGCAACCTAATTTACGTGGTTTGGAGATGATGCTCCTACTCCACGGCAGTTCGTAAGGTGGACGATCCCTAATCCTTCGGTGGATAAGTCCCCGGAGCACCTCCGGCTAGATCTCGTAGCTCCTTGTGGGTGGAGTAACTTCACCACAACCTCTGGACACTATCTGAGCACAACAAGCTACTAATCCACTCTATCCAAGCAGGTTTCGCCAAGAAAGAAAGGTCTTAAACGAACTCCCTTAAATAGAGCTCGAGTCTGATATGACCGCTACCAGTCGACTGCCCCTGGGGTAGTCGACTGATCCCACTTAGATTCGAACGTTGCAAACCCAATGTTTGAATCTCTAGCCATCACCAGTCGACTGCCCCAGGGGCAGTCGACTGGTCCTTCCCTAAGCCTATGGTTACTCTTCCCGAGTACATTTCTATCCGCACTTGAACCCTCTCGGCTTAGTTCCCGAGTACAAACACTTAGACTCGGACCCTCACGACTTGGTTGATTTTTCAATCAGCAATCTCGATCTGTTGCCTTCACGCCCTCTTCATCTTTGGCTCCCGTCCCTCAGATGCGCACGCAAGCCCTCGGCTTGCCTCCATGCCATCCTTCACGCATGCCTCGAAGTTCGCGTCTCTCGGCTCATCGTCTTTGCTCCAACAGCCTCGATTATCGCCTTCAAGTCCTCTTCGACTTTGGCTCTCATCCCTCGGATACGGACACAAGCTCGCGGCTTGCCTCCATGCTATCCTTCACGTACGCCTCGACGTCCGCTTCCCTCATCTCATCGTCCCTGCTCCGTCCATGGTCCCTCAGATGCACACGCAAGCCAATAGCTTGCATCCTGCCACACTTCACCTGAAGGCATCCAACCAAGTCTATGTGTACCTGCAAACCTGCACACTCACATACACATATTAGACCAACATAAACCCCTAACTTAATCATATTGACACACACATCAAAACCCATGATCCTCCATATCATACTCGGGTCGATTGCCCCAACAATGTTGACATTCAATAATAAAATAATAACACACTTGTCCTATAAAAGAGAGCTTAGAAAGAAGAAGATACAGCGGATAAGGGACGGTCAGAGAGCCTATGCCTATGTCGGGAGGCATCATATAAATTCCGCTCCTCAGGAGGCAAATCGTCCCAGACACGCTGGATAGTTATCGCACGCAAGTCTGAGCCGGGTCTCAACAGCTGGTCCTTCTCCAACTGGCGGATAGCGTCATAGAAGCCCTGTTTGAGGCGCTTGAATGTTTGCATAGCCGCCACCTCAGCATACTCCTCTAACTCCAAGAATTTAGCCTTAGACTCTGCCTCGACCAGGGATAATTGAAGTGTGTGATCACCTTGCTGCTGCTGTATCTTGGCCTCGGCCTCCTCCTTGTCAGCTTTCAGTGTCGCCACCCCTCGAAGTAGGTAAGCCTGAGCCCCTTGCACCTCCAGGAGTTTCTAGGCAGCAGCAGCAGTTTGTACATTGGCCTGAGTCAATTGATCCTGAAGATCGGCTGCATAAGAGCTCGACAGCTCCAGGTTGTGTTCTCGCAAAGTCATCAGGTGCTCTTGTTCTGTCTCCCGGTCCTCCAAGACTTTCTTCGAGGATTCCAGGAGGTTAACTTGACCAGTCAACTCTCCTGTTCGAACTTGGAGTTGATCCCGCTCCTGTAATAGCTTCTGCAGCTCCCCTTCAAGCGTCTAGTTCTTCTCGGATCCAAGGAGTTCCCGGAGTCTGTACCCATGCAAGGTATTTTCGACCGTTATTAAGGCGGCCATGTAATGTTCAATTTTCTCTCGAAGAGCCTGGCTGACCTCCAACTGCATGAGTCCAGCCTCACGAGCCTGACCGATTTCCGCCTCGGCCTTCGCCACCTTCCTGAGGAGGTCTTCAGTAACCTCTCCGGAACACAGAAATGGTCGGTGGCTGCACAGTTAGAGGCAACCTACGGGGCAGATACAGACAGTTAGTAAAAAGACTTTGAAGTAAAATGAAAAACATGCCAAAAATGCAGTAGGGATTGATGTAGCATGCCCAGGTAGCGGGCTAACCCAGCTACCCGCCATGATAGGAGGGGAGAAGAAAGAGTTCCCTTGGTAGGGGGCCTTGACTGACTGGGAACGTCTCTAGGGTCAAGGACATCGCCTTCTGAACTTGAAGCGCTTGGCACTGCCTCAGAAGCAACCCGCTTTATTTGGATGGACTGAGAACTAACAGCCGCCTTCTTCTTCGCCTTGGGAGCCTTTTGGAAGGAGTGTTGCAAATGCTTGGACACCTCTTTGCCTCGAGGAACAGCTGGAGGGTCGGCTGGGAAAGCTGGGGCATCGGTGACAGAAATGGGCGTCTCATCGACAGGAGAAGAAGACCCTTTCTGAACGCACAAGCGTCGTGAAGCCGTGTCCTCGGGAATAGCCGAGCGCAGAAACGCTGGAGATAAGCCTTTCTTCAACCGCTTCAGGAGGCGATCCCTTTGGGATCGACGCTCCCGGTGCTTCTTTTCAAGCGCGTGGATCTCGGAAGGCACGACCGACGGAGGAGGCGCCGCTTTTCCCTTTGGGGCCTCGGTAATAGGAGCGGTTGACCCCCCCTTCCAGGACCTGGGGCAACTCCGAAGCTCCGCTGTCTGAAGGGGCCCCCGGCACTGCTAGGCCCACCGACAACTCTCCCCCCACCTCGTCACCTTCGGTGGGGATTCCTATGGAGGTCGAAGGTACTAAGTCTGGAAACAATGCCTATTCGTCAGCCTGGTCCTACTTCAGGAGCTTATTCATTACGAGGGAAAATATAATGTTGCCTGCAAAGGAAAAAAACAAGACAACATCAGTCAGCATCAACCGGGAACTGTGCCAGGTACGAAAGAACTTACGAAGGCTGGCGCTGAGGGGTGTAATTTTCGGACTAATCTCAGCCTGATAAAGGAGCTCCTCACACTGCACCAATTGAAGTCCATGGAATTCCATCCCATCCAGGATACCCTTGGCTCTCTGATATCCTGCATCCTGTTGGAAGTCTCCAAGGTCCAGGATAGGAGGCAGATTCGTCGTCCAGTGAATGTGGCTGAGGGGGCGATCAGGAAGCCGGATATGAAAAAATATCTCCTTCCATCCCTTGTGAGAGGAAGGGAGGTCTCCCAGAAATCTGTGGCCAGAACGGGCGGTAAAGCTAAACGCTTCGAGATCCAATTGGGACAAAAAAGAAATGGAAAAATTGGGGGAGGGGGGTCAGTGGAATGTCAAAGAGTTTGAAGAGGACGAGGGCCCCGATCATTTGGGCGAAGGCGTTCAGAGCCAGTTGTTGGAGCGGGATATGGAAGTAATGGGCAATATTCATGAAATAAGGAGGGATAGGGAAGCGGAGCCCTTACCTCCCAACTACCGGGATACCGTATTTCTGGCAGGCAGCCTGGAGGGATTCCGACCTAACTTTAGAGGAGAGGGTCTCGTACCACTCGGAACGAAATCCTAGTTCTTTCAAAGAGCACTCGTTGTCGCCTGAGGACTTCTTTCTCTTCTCCATCGGACCCGTGGAGATAGAATAAGGGAAAGACAGGATGAAGGGAGACTCACTCTTGTCAAAAGGACGCGGCGGCGAGACGGATAGCTAAGCAAGGAGAACTCTTGACGGCAAATAGGGTGAGGAGGTCGCAGACGGCTGTTGCACCCACTTTTATAGGGCTATGACACCCCCTTCCGGGCAATGGGAGAACGGAACGTCGATGACAGTAACGGGCTGTCTCAGGGAACGGATAGCCCTTACCGTCGTCGCCTTGTATAGCCCGTAGTACGTATCAAGAAGATATCGGTGCAAAACGAGGAAAGAGACACGTGGCCTTGCTACATACGCTGAGTAATCGAGTTGCCTTGGATGCCACAAAGTTCGCAAAGATACGAGACATTTTCAAAAGATCAGCCATAATCCTGAGACTCACTGGATATATCCTAGGGCCCCACAGGCCGCCAACGAAGCAGTAAAGGACGTAAGGAAAAACAAAAACTAACAAGGCCCAGCTTCTTCATCACCACGGTAGTCCGATCAGTCAGCTACACTTCCTTCGATCAGACTTGAAGGGAGGGACTTGTGATAGGGTTGAATAGGTCGTGGCCGACACGAGGGATGAAGAAGCTGTGTGGCACGACCCGACAGATCGAAGTGACCCCCCCTTCCCGGGCCTCGGGACTCCCCTCAGGAGACGCGCCCGGGGAAGTCCGTCAGAAGACCCCTCCCGGGATCACCCCGGGAGGTCGGGCCCCGAGAGCCCCTCGGGAGTTACATCGCTCACTCTCACCCCGGGCCAGAAGACCCCGAGATCACCTCGGGAGGCAGAGCCCCAGTAATGACCAACCTCCAGTATTGACCCCCCTCTCTGTGTACGGATAAGCATCCCCGTCGTAAGGAGTCATCACGGCCCTTAATTCTCGCAACGGGTCGAAGCGTAATAATGGCGTAGACCGTTTCAAAAGGTTATCCAGTAACCGCCGAAAGAGGGGGACGACGTGGCTCAAGTCGCGGAGATGTGGCGCCGATCGAGGGAGCATGCATAGTCTGCCTCCATCGGTATAAAAGGTATATCAACCCCTCCGGTAAGGAGGGATGCGCTTTCTCTACTTTGTACATTCTTTCCATTCCTGTTGCCTTCATTCTCCATCAAGATCCTGACTTGAGCGTCGGAGTGGACTCCGCTGGACAACTTCCGGCATGCCCCCTAACGCTTGTGTTGATGTCGCAGGGTGAAGAGTCCCCCCCCCCCCCCCTCGGCGTAGAGACTTACCCTAAGGACTCGAACTCAAGACTACTAATAGTTGTGTCGGAGGGTTCTAAAATATTCATGATGAATAATTTTGAAATTTAATATTTTATGATTAGATGTTTTGTTTTAAAAAAAATTATTATAAAATATATTGATGGGGTTAAATAGCCCGTGGCGAACATGTGAGTTGAAGAAGTTGCACGACACGACCTGATTGGTCAGAGCGATCCTTTCTTTCAGAGCTTCAAGACCCCCCCCCCCAGGGATAGCCGTGCCCGGGAGGAACAAATCCCCCGAGATCACCCCGAGAGGTTGAGACTCGGGATCATCCCGAGGAAGTAGATCGCCCATGGCCTCCCATGCCGGGAATCCCCCAGATCACCTCGGGGGATCGAAGCCCAAGTCACCTTTGACCCCACATCACAAACCCCCTATTTGTGGACCCCTGGATAATGATCACCAATAGTTACGGGAGGATCAGGGCTCGCAATCCATGGTCATTATCGCCGTCATCCTTACAGCGGACTTGATTCAATGACGATGATGACCGTTACAGGGGAGATCTAGTAACCGAAGGTAAGGGGAACGTGGCGAGAAGCTTGGAGACACGTACTATCGTCCCTGCGACCTCTGTTACAAAAGGTAGTCGAACCCCGCTGGTAAGGGGGTTACGCTCTCTCAACTCTTGATACATCTTCCTTTCCTGGTGCCTTTACTCTCCTTCATGATACTGACTTGTGCGTCAGAGTGGACTCCGCCAGACAACTTCCGGCATGTCCCCTAACGCTCGTGGTGACCTCGCAGGGCACTGAGTTCCTCCTTTCCGTAGCGATTCTCACGTGGCCCGAACCCCGGTGACTGGCCATTGTCATTGATTCCTTCCGGAACAAATTTGACGTCGTCTGTGGGAAACTAGCAAAACACATGAAGGAGCGTCGATGGCAGGATCGGAGGGACAACCCCTTGTCCCTACGGGGGAGGACCTTGATCTGCATGGGATCTCGCCTGAAGACCTCGCCAACCCGCGAGAAGATGGGGGGCCCAAGGAGGAACGGAGGGAGGTTGAGAGTGAGGAAGTGCAGATTCACCCTCAACATGGAGGGGGAAGTACGCTCATCGCCCTCAACCTCACGTCGGAATTAAGAAGTCATCTCATAGACTGTCTGCGAAACCACAAAGGCATTTTCGCCTGGGCCGCTGAAGAGATTAAAGGGGTCCCACCGGCGTTGGCCATGCACTACCTGCATATTACACCAGGAGCCCGTCCGGTGAAGCAAGGTACTTTGCTCCTGACCAAGATAAGGCTATTCGAGACGAGGTTCAGAAGTTGTTAAAAGCTGGACACATCCGAGAAGTCCAATTTCCGGCCTGGTTGGCCAATGTGATCCTCGTTCCCAAGCCCGGAGGCAAATGGCAAGTCTGCATCGACTTTCGCGACTTGAACAAAGTCTGCCCAAAGGACTGCAATCCCCAGCCTCGGATAGACCGGTTGGTGGATTCTACAACCGGTTGTGAGTTTATCTCAATGTTAGATGCTTACCAAGGCTATCACCAAGTCCCACTCGCTCCCGAGGACTAGGAGAAAGTAAGTTTTATGACGGCCGACGGCACATATTGCTACAACGTCATGCCTTTCGGCTTGCGCAATGCTGGTGCTACGTACTAATGGATGATGGACAAAGTCTTCAGTCACCAGATCGGGAGAAACATTGAGGTGTAGGTGGACGACATCCTAGTAAAGACTAACAAGGGAGGGAACATGATAGCCGACCTCGAAGAAACGTTCGCCACCCTGAGAGCCAACAGGCCGAAGTTGAACCCTGCTAAATACCTGTTCGGCGTAAAAAGTGACAAGTTCCTAGGGTCATGGTGATGGAGGGGGGAATCGAAGCTAACGCGGAAAAGGTAAAAGTCATTCTAGATATGCCGCCCCCACGCAACTTCAAGGAGGTGCAACGGCTGAATGGAAGGATCATGGCACTATCCCGATTCATCTCCAAATCCGCAGATAAGACCCTCCCATTCTTCAAAATCTTGAGAAAAACCTCCGTGTCTAAGATATAGAAGTCCGCAGAAAAAATCAACTCTTTCACCTTCACTAATACATCTTCAATGATTCCAGCTGGGTGAGTCTGACTCCTATCTGCTAGCTAAATAACTACTCCTGTAGGCTGCATAGGTCCAATTCCAAGCACCTGAAAAACTAATCTAGGCATCACATTAATAGAAGCTCCCAAATCTAACATAGCATCATGAAAAAAATTCCTCCCAATCTCACAGGACACAGTGAATACTCCTGGATCTTCACATTTCTGGGGAATTGAATGAATAAGGGTTGAGACATTCTTTCCTAAACTGACCAATTCATTCCCCTTTAGCTTCCTCTTGTGCACACACAAATCCTTAAGAAATTTGGCATACTTAGGTATTTGCTTGATCATGGTCAACAATGACACATTTATTTCCACCTTACTGAATAGATTCACAAGTTCTTGATACTCCTTTGCCTTCTCGTCCTCTACATTCTTTTTAGCTTGAATCTTACACTGTGGAAAGGGTAAAGGGACCTTTAGTTCCTCCACTTGAGCTGAAATATTTTTTGGAAGTTAGTCTTGAGCAGGAATTTCAATTGGTATAGCGGCTGTAGGTGTCTTATTTTTACTGATTTCTTCTTGTTCTTCCACCAAAATTGCAGGATCAATAGAAGAAGGACTTAGGCTTGAACTAGGGTCACATTCAACTGTTGTAGAATCCATTTCTAGACTGTTCTGAGCTGGAAGACAAGTTGCTGGAAATTGTTCAGCAAATTCAACCCTTTGAGTATTTGGACTTGACGCAACTTTCCCACTCCTCAAAGTTATTGCACTAGCATTTCCATTAGGATTAAGAGTTGCTTGAGAAGGCAATTGACCCGATCCTTGGGTTTGTAATTGATTCATTCCACTCGCTAGTTGTCCAATATGTCTTTCTATGTTTTGAAGGGTGAAATCATTCTTTTGTTGCCCTTGTTGTTGTTGTAAAATTTGTTGTTGTTGTAGGAGTTGTTGCATCATCTCCTCAAGCCTTTGTTGTTGTGCATTAAACCCACTAGAGTTCCCAAAGCCTCCTTGATTGGTATGGGACATTTGTTGGCCTTGAAATGAGGCATTAGGTTGCTGAAAACCTTGGGTTTGCTATAAATTTTGGAAATTAGGTTGTTGGGACTGATTTAATGAGTGAATGAGCTGTTGTAATTGCTGAAAAATAGTTTGAGAACTAGGTGGATGTTGCTGGAAATTACTGCTCTAAAAATTCTAATTTTGAGGCTGAAAATTCTGATTTGAATGCTGAAATTGTTGGGGCTGCTGAAAACTCTAATTTTGAAACTGAAAGTTTTGCTGATATGGTTGTTGATACTGATATAAACTCTGGGATAACTGTGAAGGTTGAAAAGATTGCTGAAAATTCTGAATTGGTTGAAATCCTTGCTGATTTTGTTGAAATTGAGGCTGAAAATGCTGATTTCCTTGCTGAAATTGTGAATAAGGTTGCTGGAATTGTTGAAAGAGCTACTGTCCTTGCTGAAAATTCTAGAAATGTGGCTGATTTTGTTGTAGGGCCTGTTGTGAAGTATTTTGTTGATAGAATGAATTATCATACTTCAAATTAGGGTGATCTCTCCATCCAGGGTTGTAAGTAGATAAATATGGGTCATTCCTTGATTGATATTGACCTCTAGTCAAGGCGGCTAATGATTCATCTTGTTTTAAATTTGAACACAAATCCGAATTATGCTCTTGACTCGAACATATGTTACAAAACCTCATTACTTGATTTGTAGGTGAAGCTACTGTAAAGTTTTGATTTTGGCTCACATTATTCAAAGTCATTTGCTTCACTAAAGAAAAAAGCTCCTCTGAACTTGAATCTATTCGAATATGAAGAACATCAATCAAGAAACACTCTCGCAATCGGCAATTCAGATTCAAACAGTCCCTAAAATTGCAAATCTGGAAGCTAATCTCTGTTCTGCTGCAAATTTGTTCGGTGAGGCTCGCAATAGAGTCAAGAATCACCAAAGAACACCTCTGACAATCGATGAACTCCTCAGCGAATCTCGGAAAGAAATGGCAGCAAAAAACAGAGCTCCTGCAGTCACGACCACGAAACCCTCGCAATGTGATTCCAGCTACCTTAAACCATCCAGATCATGTCTTGAAGCTTCCTTGTAGACTCTGCAGCTTGAATAAAGGTCAGAACTCTCGAGTGTGGGAGAGACGGGGCTTGGAGACGAAGCAGCTCCAATGGAACAGTAGCCACCTTCTTTTTAGGGTTTTTTTTCCTTTTTGTGAGATTTCTTGAACCAGGTTCAATTTGGGTTCGGTTTGGTTCATAAGGGAATTAGGAATTATTTAGGATGGCTTGGCTTGTATTGGGTTTGGATTTCAAGTCCTTGATGAGAGCTAGATCCATTAAGCCTCCTTGTTAGATTGCTCCTTGTGATTTGCCTTGACCAAGTGCCCATCTAAATCAATTCAAAATGTCCCTACAAAAACCACCTTAAATCTATGAGAAATAATATGACAATTGAGATAAATTTATACTAAAGCTTCAAAATAATCTCCACTCAAAGAATATGACAAAAATTGTAAAATACAATATGAAAGTAGCAAAACACCTCAATTATCATGCCGAAGGATTGTACTAATTGACAACTTGTCAACCCCCCCCCCCCCCCCCGGAACACAATAAGCGACTGGTGGCTGTACAGTTAGAGGCAACCAATGGGGCGGACACAGACAATTAGTAAAAGGTTTTGAGATAACTTAAAAGCGCGCCAAAATACTTACAGACAGTAGAGATTAGTGTTGAATGCCCAGGTAGTGGGCTGATCCAGCTACCCGCCACGGTAGAATGGGAGAAGGAAGAATTCCCTCGGTGGGGGGCCTTGATTGACTGGGACGTCTCTGGGGTCAAGTACATCTTATTTTTGAACTTGAAACCCTCGGTGAACCCTCAAGACCAGCCCTTTTATGCGGATGGACTAGGAGCTGTCAGCTACCTTCTTCTGCACGGCTAGGGCCTTCCAGTGGGAGTGAGACAGATCTTTAGATGCCTCCTTACCGTGGGGAGCAGCCGGAGGATCGATCGGAGGAGCTGGGCCATCGGCGAGGGGAGTAGGGACCTTGATGGCAGAAGAGGAAGATCTTTCCCGAACTCCCGGAGACCGTAGAGCCGCCTCCTTGAGGACAACAGGGTTGGACATAAGCTCTTCTTCAACCTCTTCAAAGGGCGATCCCTTCGGGATAGACGCTCCTGCCGCCTCTTCTCAAGAGGGTGGGTATGTGACGGTGCGACAGATGGAGAGGGTGCATCTTTTTCCTCTGAAGCCTCGGTGGTGAAAGTAGTGGACCCCCCTTGGGGGTCCGATGGCAACTCCGAGGCTCCAATGTCTCGGGGGGGGGGGGGGGGGGGGGGGGGGGGGCTCTAATACTATTCCGACCTAACTTTGGAAGATACCATTCGGCACGAAATCCTAGTTTTTTCAGGGAGCACTCGTCGTCGCCTGAGGTCTTCTTTTTCTTCTCCATTGGACTCATGGAGATAGAGTAAGGGGAAAAAAAGGATGGAGGGAGACTTACTCTCGTCAAAAGGGACGCAGCGGCAGGATGGACAGCCGAAGGAGGAGAACTCTGGATGGAAGATAGGGTAGGGAGGCTGCTGGATGCCGTTGCACCCGCTTCTATAGGGATGTGCCGCACCCCTCTGAGCAATAGGAGATCAGCACGTCGATGGCATTAACGGGCTATCTCGAGAAACCGCTAGCCCTTACTGTCGTTGCCTCGTATAGCCCGTAGTGCATATCAAGAAGATATCGCCGCACAATGGGGGAAGCGACACGTGGCCTCATTACATACGTCGAACCACCGCGTCACCATGGTTACCACAAAGTTCGCAGGAATATAGGACATATTCAAAAAATTACCCGGAGTCCTGGGGCGCACTGGCTATATCTTAAGGCCCCACGGGTCGCTAGCGAAGCGGTAAAGGAGGGAGAGACCAATTGGGCCCAGCTTCTTTATCACAACACTAGTCCGATCAGTCAGTCACGCTTCCTTCGATCAGACTTGAAGGCAGGGACTTGTGATGGGGTTAAATAGCTCATGGCGGACACGTGGGATGAAGAAGCTACACGACACGACCTGATTGGTCGGAGCGATCCATTCTTCCAGAGCTTCAGGACCCCCCCCCCTAGGGATAGTTGTGCCCGGGAGGAACAAATCTCCCGGATCACCCCGAGAGGTCGGGACTCGGGATCATCCCAAGGAAGTAGATCACCCACGGCCTCCTGTGTCGGGAATCCCCGAGATCACCTCGGGGGATCGAAGCCCAAGTCACCTTCGACCCCACATTACGAACCCCCTATTTGCGGACCCCTGGATAAGGATCATCAATAGTTACGGGAGGATCAGGGCCCGCAATCCATGGTCATTATCGTCCTCATCCTTACAGCAGACTAGATTCAATGACGACGACGACCATTACAGGGGAGATCCGATAACCGAAGGTAAGGGGAACGTGGCGAGAAGCTCGGAGACACGTACTATCGCCCCTGCGACCTCTGTTACAAAAGGTAGTCGAACCCCGTTGGTAAGGGGGTTACGCTCTCTCAACTCTTGATACATCTTCCTTTCCTGCTGCCTTTACTCTCCTTCAAGATACTGACTTGAGCGTCGGAGTGGACTCCGCCGGACAACTTCCGGCGTGTCCCCTAACGCTCGTATTGATCTCGCAAGGCACTAAGTTCCTCCTCGCCACAGTGACTCCCATGTGGGTCAAATCCCGATGACTGACTATCATCGTCGATTTCTTCCGGAACATATATAATAATTAAGAATCAAAATATCTAAATAACATTTGACACTCTTTCACCCTGCCGTACCTTTAAACATTTTATATCCTCATCCATCTAGAAGTGCTCATTTAATTGACGATAATTTTTCAAACTGTCACCTAATAAATCCAATAAGTGTGATTCGAATTCGAATTCGGACTCGATTCATTATTTTCATGCTAAGTTCGATTCGAATTTAATTTAAATTTTAATTCTTAAACTTAAATTTAGCTCGTAATAAAATTAAATAATTTAAATTCAGCTCGATAAAAATTCATTATAAATTAAACAAATTTATTTTGAATTAGTTTAAGATAATTAACTATAATAATTAATAATATATTATTATTATATATATTATTTATATGATATTTAATTTTATAGATATATAATAAGATAAATGAGTTTTTTAATGAATATATTCGTGAATCTCTTGACGAATATATTCGTGAACTTCTTAATGAGTACGTTTGTGAGTCTCTGAATGAATATGTTCATAAATTCTCAGATCAAATATTACTAAGCTCAAGTTTGACTTAATAATATTTACAAATTCAAAATTGAACTCGAGTTTGTCTTATTAACTTCATCGAACGAATTCGAATGATTTTTTTTTTAATCGAGATCCGAATAATTCCGAGACGGCACAACTCATTTACACCCTTATCCATCGCATAAAGTGTTATTGAAAGAAAAAAAAAAGTTTTGGTGTAGTGGGGAAAAGACAAGCACTGAAGCAAGCAAACTGTGGATCATTTTGATTTTTTTATTCTTAAACAAGGCACAATTCATTGTATATACTCTTTTTTATTTTGTCTTCTCTTGAATGCATCTTCCAGGATTAAAACACTATGCACGAAGAGTATTTTAATTTATTTCTAAACGTTTTTCATTCCCGTGGTCCTACGGTTTTTGTGTATTTCGTTTCTATTTCTAAACGTTTTTCATTCCCGTGGTCTTACGGTTTTTGTGTATTTCGTTTCTATTTCTAAACGTTTTTCATTCCCGTGGTCTTACGGTTTTTGTGTATTTCGTTTCTATTTCTAAACGTTTTTCATTCCCGTGGTCTTACGGTTTTTGTGTATTTCGTTTCTATTTCTAAACGTTTTTCTTTCCCGTGTACATGTGATTTTTGTGTATTTCGTTTTTTTCCACTAGATAATATATGAATCTAGAATAACCAATTCGATCTTGTAAAAATTTATTATCGATAGTCACAGTAAATTAAAAAACGTTCACAGTGAACGATTCCGAAATCTAATATTTTAAAGTTCGCATCATATTTGAAAAAGAATTATAAAATATACCGTAACTAAGAATCGAATCACGGATGCTTATGATGACGATTAGTTGCTCTGTCACTGCACCATAGCCCCGGGGCTTATTTTTTTCTCTTAAAAAAAATGATTAATGAGGTTAGGTAATCTCGAATCTCAAGCGACCGGTCCGACCCCACAGAAGTTCTCCATCGGACGTCAGGGTAAATCGGGAAGTGCTCACGGAGAACAATCCTAGAAGCCTAGCGTCCTAAGATTTATGTCTCATTTGAAAAAAAAATTCTTGTAAAATGTGTCGTAGCTGAGGATTAAACTATGGATGCTCGAGACGATGATTAATCGTCCTCCTGCTGCAATATAACCCGGGATTCTTTTTTTCTCTTAGGCACCTTACGTACTTGGGTCACATGATTATATATATATATATATATATATATATATATATATATATATATATATATATATATATATATATATATATATATATATATATATATAGAGTAGGGCTCTGATGCGGACTCGAAGCTGCGCAACGCTACGGAACGCTGTCGTGGCAAGCAAACCCAGCGCTGAGTTGGTTTTTCTTTTTATTTTCGCTCGTCTCTCGTGGCAAGCAAACCCCACAGCCCTCCAAACCCATCGACGCAGCCCTAAACCCTAGCCAAAACCGGCGATTCCCTCGCCCTCGCATCCTGTGGCCCTCGGAGACCTTGAGCTCGTGTCGATGCCTCCGGATCCCTCGGCACTGCGGTCGCTGCCCTCGCCCTCGCGTCCTACGGCCCTCGAAGACCTTGAGCTCGTGCCGACGCCTCCGAATCCCTCGGCACTGCGGTCGCTGCCCTCGCCCTCGCGTCCTGCGGCCCTCGCCCTCGCCCTCGCCCTCGCGTCCCGCGGCCCTCGCGTACTGCGGCCCTCGGAGACCTTGAGCTCGTGACGACGCCTCCGGATCCCTCGACACTGCGGTCGCTGCCCTCGCCCTCGCGTCCTGCGGCCCTCGCCCTCGCCCTCGCGTCCCGCGACCCTCGCGTACTGCGGCCCTCGGAGACCTTCAGCTCGTGCCAACGCCTCCGGATCCCTCGGCACTGCGGTCACTGCGTCGCTGGCATTTCTTCTCCCTCGACCCAGCAGTTCCCCCCTGGCATTTCTTCTTCCTCGCCCGGACAGGCGGACACAGCTTGCTCCAGCCCGCTTGCCCTCCTCTCCCTCTCCTACGGCTGGTAAAATTCAAAGATCTGATGCTGCCTGATTATTTTTTTGTTGTTTGTTTAGTTTATTTGTGTTGTTATGATGCTTCGTTTCTTATTCACAGTTTGATCTTTTTTTTTTTTGCTGTAAGCCATCAACTAATATTAGCTTTGTTTAGTTTACAGTGTCTGTTTGTAGGTTTTGATTGTATTTAGTTTCCTGCCAAAAAACTAATTCTGTTCTATAGCTCTGTTTATGTGATCACTATGAATTTAATTTCATTGTTTTAGTTTCAAGTTAACTGTAACAACACAAAACGTGGTTTATGTGATCACTATGAATCTAATTCTATTCTATAGCGCCCCCCTGTTTTATGTTATCACTATGAATCTAATTCTGTTACAGTGCAGGAAATTTGCAAGGCAGTTTTCCTCTTCATAAAAGAATGGTAAGTTATTAATTTTAAGTTCTAATATTTTGTTTATATAAAATTCTATTAATTAATTTTATATAGGAAAAAATATATGTTGTGTTTGTTGGCCATAATCCCGGTATTTACGAAACGTGGGCGGAAGCATCAAGTCAAGTTGTTGGTTTTAAAGGCTGTATATATCAATCTTACAAAAGTAAAGCGGAGGCACAACAAGCTTTTGAAGCGCACTTCAACAAAGTTGCACCAAATTCCAATTCATCATTTGCAACTTCAACTTCAACTTCAACTTCAACTTCAGAGCGAAAACTTTCAAAGGCTGAAAAAAAACAAAAATATAAGGATGCATTGAAAAAGATAGAGCTGCTTGTTGATGCTTTAGAAATTAGTGATAGTGATTAAGCATGTTATGTTGTTTCAACTTTGTATCCTAATTTAAGGTGGCACAATTATTATGATGTTGTTTGAGTTTCTAGTTGTTATTTGAATTTGAAGTTGTGTATTGAATTTCAAGTTATTTGAATTTGAAGTTGCGTATTGATTTCAAGTTGTTATTGTCCGTTATCAGTTTGAAATATTCTATCGGGCAACTCGTATGTTGTTTAAATTTTTTATCCGAGTTGTAGTTGAAACAATAGTGTTATGTATTGATACTATGTTATGTTTGGACATGTTATGTTATGTTTGGGTTATGTTCATTGACTGATATGTCAAGAACTTATGCTTAATTTCATTGCTTAATTTCATGATGCTCTTTTGCTATTTCTACCTAACCTGTTCAGATAGCCACTTGTTTCAATTGGAAAATAGTAATAAATAAAAAACTACTCCAGGTATTGTATTATAATTAACTGATGAGTCTTTCTTAAGTTCCTGCTTGTGTTTGTTTTGAATTGTCTTTCAGAATTGCATTATCATGAATAGAGTAAATATTCATGCAGGTCTACTTTTAGTTTTTATTCATTGAAAGTGATAGTTCCCTACTGCATTTCAGAAAATGTTTAAACTTGAAATTGATTCCTAATCTCAGATTTGTGCAGAACATGCACGTCTAATTTTGATCTTCTTTGCAAGTTCTTAGTCTCATAACTTTTGCTGCGAGGAAAATGATCTTGGTCTCCTCCCTTATTTTGCCTTCTTTGTCGCGATCTCTCATCTGAAAAATAAAAAAGAAAAAGTTCTATGTTCTACTTCCCCTAGCATTGTCAAGATCACATCCATATTGTGCCCACAACCACCCTCTTTACCTCCAACTCATCGAGCCCCTCCTTTGTCCCATGGGCTTACCTTTGCCACCTCCGATGCTCACAATACTTAGCTACTACCTCCATTTGAATTGATGCATTGCCTCCCTCAAATTTGCATCGCTTAGGACACCTCTTGACCGTGAAGCCATAGTTACTACTCCTGCACTTGTAACCGTCCGACTGTGAAATGTATGTTCTTTCGGTATAGCAAAACATCAGACAAGAATGAATCCAAGAATGCATCAGACATAAGAATGCTTCAGACATATAATAGCACATATGGGCATGCTTTTCTTCTTTACAATAAGAATGCATCAGACTTGAAATGATGCCTTTCTTCCAAAATTGCATCAAACATATGATACCATACATTATACTGCTAACGCCATATAACAAAACTTCAAAACAACAATTTGTTTATCATCAGGATACATCAACTGCAACTAGACAGTGTACTACCATAGATTATGCAACTAGACAGGATACAATCTGTTTATGCATTAGACATGTCTGTTCTGCAAACAATTGCACAGCCAAAAATTTCTTCCGCCATACATTAAGCATTATGCAAACAGAATGTGTTCTTCCAGTTGCTTTCACGCCATACATCATGCCTTCTCCTCTATTCACATGGACTTCTGCTCTATTAACATCAGTGGACTTGGACTTCTGCTCATGCAGATGAAGAAAAGGAAATACAGCTCATGCAGATGAAAACCCTTATCATTAATAAGAGAGAAAAATTTACTCAATCACATGAGAGAAAAATTAGAATGAGACCATATAACATAACCAATTTCAATGAAGGGCTTAATTTGTTGAGAAGAAAAACTGCAATAGCTATTCACTAGTTGAAAATAAGCAAATGAAATCAAATGATGGCTACGGTAAAGTGTGGTAATGACATATTCAAATCCAGGGAAGTCATATCGTGTCCTATTTTGTTATAATTTTATTAAAGTTGGCACGCACATGCTACAGATTCAAACAACAGCTGTGCGTGCCACCATGCTACAGATTCATTGTTGTAAGTTTAAGAAAAATTCACCAACAGCTGTGAGCAAAAGCCAACATGCTACAGATTCATACAGATTCATACCAACATGCTACAGATTCAAAAGCCATTCATACAACCCAAAAGTCATTCATACCAACATGCTACATTTGGCACGCACATAAAAAGGTCAAAAAAAGTCATTCCCAACATGCTCAATTGTTTCATTTCAATGCGATAATCATCAGTTCTAACTACTATCATCAGTTCTAACTAAATGTATTGACATGTTGAGTATTGTAGAGACAGCAATATTAGTTAGCAAAACCAAATTTATTGTTAGCAAAAGAAATAAATCAATTATACAAATAAAAGCAATGAATGAATACCAACCATAGATAATAATAAGAATCCTAGCGCTTGTTGTAAGAACGTGTAACGATAAAGATAATTGTTAACTTTATTTTATCAATAAACCACTATAATTTAACAAATTGAAATTTTGACACTACCATCTATAGAGGCCAAATCTGGTGGGAAATCTGGTTCATATGTGTCGTCAACCCTGTTACGATTATTATCTTCAGTTGATATGTTAATTAAAACATTATCATATAAAGTAAATTTGAATTTGGAAGTAACATTATAATAGTACTGTAACAATAATGGACACCTACCCTTGACGTAAATTTGGACAATTACGCTTGTCATGAGATACTCCTCGATGTCCACATCCATGACATAGTCTAGAAATGGAGGTTGATTTTTTCCTTCGATGATTTCAATCTCTTCCCACATCCCTTTTTTCTTACTGAAGAAGGATCCATAATACCAAGGCTCTCCTCCATGGATTTCTTTCTTTGACTTTTATCAAGGCATGTTTTGCTATTGTTCATCTCTTGAATTTTCTTGTAAATGCAATCGAATTGTTCATCCAAGAATGTTGTCCCCTCATTAGTCAAAAATGCATCATCAATTAATACTGAAGCTTTATAGGATAATCTTGAGTGTCTTGACATTAAAAACCTATTTGGATCTTGATCATCAATGAAATTTTGCTCCCTCAAAGTATATATTGCTCCAACTTTTGCATCTCTTGTCCATCGTTTGAGTATATATCTATCAGGCAAATGAAACACTTGGTTGATACGAAAAAAAACTAACATATGCCTATATGGAATGCCCTCAAACTCAAATTTCGTGCAGCTACACGATATGTAGTCTGTTAGTTTGTCATGTGTGAGCACCCTTGGTTTGGAAGAAGAACTTTGAAATTTCATCACATGGTAAACCACTAAGTTATCTTCTGTAAATTCCTGTTGCACATAATAAGCATGACTCTCGCTCACTTCACTTTGAAACTCCAGCCATTTTTTTTGGTGTAGATCTTAATCATTTGGGTTTCCATTGGCCAGTTTGAATGAGTATTGGGATACTCATTCATATCAATATGATCCGCAACTAGCTCATTGTGTCTTTGGTGTCTCAGTGCTCTATTGAAACGGGTGATAAAATCCATCAATGAATTTTTATTTGAGACATATTTTTTGATAAATGCATGTGAGCCTTCAGATCATTGACTACTTAACATTCCAGCACAAAATACATGCCTAAAATATACTGGCACCCATCTGTGTCGCAATTCATACATCAAGGATAACCAATCATTATTCTCCAAATTAGCACACTTGATAGTCTCTTCCCATGCCTTTTCAAAATCATCTGGTGTTGTAGAATTTGCAATAACATTCTTTATGCTTTGATAGTGGTTTCGGAAAGTCAAAGGGGGTAATTTTTCTGAAAATTTGTTCAATATGTGCCACAAACAATATCGACGCACTGTTTGAGGAAAAACTTGTGCAATGGCTTTTGTCATAGCAGGATCCTGATCAGTGATAATAACGTTTGGTGGACCTTTAGGCATGGCTTCTATAAACTTCTTAATTAACCAAACAAATGAATCAGTTTTCTCATCACTCAGAAATCCACAACCAAAAAGAATTGTTTGATGATGATGATTAACTCCTACAAATGGAGCCAAAATCAAGCCATATTTATTGGTGTTATATGTTGTATCAAATACAACAATATCACCAAATACACTATATGCCCTCCTTGATATATGATCAGCCCAGAAACACCTGCTAAATCTGTTATCTGAATCAGTCTCGTAATCAAAGAAAAAAGCTAGATTCTTCTCTTGCTCAGCTGTAAAAAATTCGATCAGTGTTTCAGCATCAATACCCTTTTGCTCTTCTCTTTGATTTCTTTCCAAATTTCTAATATCTTTTTCTGTACAACCTACCCCCTCAGGCCCCCCAGACTCTATCTCCAATAACCGCATTTGTTGACAAGTTGGTATATTAACCTCTGAAAATTGTTTTGTCAATGTTCTCTTGGCTGCAGAAATATTACGGTGCGAGCGTAGCAAATGTACCTTTGATGGAGTAGAAAGTGGATGATTGTGGATTTCTATGAAGTTACTGACAACCCAATTAGGTCCAGTTTGTTTCTTGACGAATGCAATATTTGACTTGCAACCCGTTCTAACTGTGCCACGTGCTCTTTCCCTTGTCACTTGATCAGCTTTTGCATGTTTATTCCACCGCATTAAATCTGTATGACCTTCTTTAAAGCATACAATTTGTTTCCACGTCACTTCATTTGTTATCTTATTTTTTTTACTTGTGTGCATCCTTGAACTAAATCTAGCTTCTCGTGCATATTGGTTGTAGAATGAATATGCCTCTTCTAGTGACGAGAATTCCATTCCAATTTAGGCTTTCGTTCATCTGAAACTTGAGGAATGTATTCTTGATCATCAACTGTATTTTCTTCCATTTCTGGTCTTCTCACATTATATTAGACAATAGATAAGTAAAAAAAATAGATAAGTAGAAAAATAAAATAAAATAAAATAATTATTTCTCATAAATTAAAAATTACAGTTAAATTGAAACGAAAACAATTCATACTGATCAGAACATAAACCATCTAAACAACACAAACAACTTACACAAAAATAAAAAAAGATCAGAACAGAATGAAAAACATCTGTGCAATTTTCATTATTTGAGAAACAAGTAATGAGCAATTTTCCACAATAGTTCGTATATGATATTTATAATCATTTTCATGTTTAGTGTTTTCCACTTGTTCAAACTTTGTTCTTTTCTTTGATTCACTATTAACATGTGACATGGGAGCCTAAAAGGCAAACATTGTTCAGTTCAAGTTTTAACTAGAGTTTTTGGTACGATGGTAGAAATCATTTCATCCCATGGTTGCCAATTTTGGTATTGGTGTCACGATTAGCCATTCTAAAAAAACATAGAGATCTGCCATATCAGATTAATAACATTGATCTGGTTGGAATCAAAATTTTCAAACAACTAACAGTAAATAGAGCTATAGAACATAATTATATTTTTGATAGGAAATCAAAATTACAGATAACTTGAAACTAAAACAATGGAATTAAATTCATAGTGATCACATAAACAGAGCTATAGAACAGAATTAGATTTTTGGCAGGAAACTAAATACAATCAAAACCTACAAACAGACACTGTAAATTAAACAAAGCTAATATTAGTTGATGGCTTACAGTAAAAAAAAACAGATCAGACTGTGAATAAGAAACGAAGCATCAGAACAACACAAATAAACTAAACAAACAACAAAAAAATAATCAGGCAGCATCAGATCTTTGAATTTTACCAGCCGAGGGATAGGGAGAGGAGGGCAAGCGGGCTGGATCAAGCTGTGTCCGCCTTTCGGGGCGAGGAAGAAGAAATGCCAGGGGGGAACTGCTGGGCCGAGGGAGAAGAAATGCCAGCGACGCAGTGACCGCAATGCTGAGGGATCCGGAGGCGTCGGCATGAGCTCAAGGTCTCCAAGGGCCGCAGTACGCGAGGGCCGCAATACGCGAGGGCCGCGG
The DNA here is from genome assembly GCA_024364735.1 of Boesenbergia rotunda. NCBI lineage: Eukaryota > Viridiplantae > Streptophyta > Magnoliopsida > Zingiberales > Zingiberaceae > Boesenbergia > Boesenbergia rotunda. The sequence goes on along the minus strand of JAGFNQ010001538.1, from coordinate 365,194 downwards.
GACGCGAGGGCGAGGGCGAGGGGCGCAGGATGCGAGGGCGAGGGCAGCGACCGCAGTGCCGAGGGATCCGGAGGCGTCAACACGAGCTCAAGGTCTCCGAGGGCCGCAGGACGCGAGGGCGAGGGTAGCGACCGCAGTGTCGAGGGATCCGGAGGCGTTGGCACGAGCTCAAGGTCTCCGAGGGCCGCAGGATGCGAGGGCGAGGGCGAGGGAATCGTCGGTTTCGGCTAGGGTTTAGGGCTGCGTCTGTTGGCCCAGACCAAAGAATAGTGCACCCAAGAACCACACCAATATGCAAGAGGAATAAAAAGAAAACGAAGAAACCGAAAGAACGAAAGAAGAACGAACGAATTTATTTTCTGGAAGAAACAAACTTACAATAAAACTGAGACTCTGTTTCATATGCCTCTAGGACTCTTTAAATACACCACGAACAAGACTTAGTCATAACTTATACCATTAAAATAGGAATAAAAATAGGGAGACTAATTCTCTAGTTATCCTATCAAGATAGGAAAGGCTAATCCAAAACTAAGTCATAAAATTTATCAGAATAAAATTATAAAATAAAATATGATGATAATTAATGTCTGGATTAATTATTTTTTCACATTACTCCCCCTAATCCAGACATGGCTGTAAATCACGGACACCGAGTAGTTGTCGCATGGCAGCTAACTTCACTCCTGGGATTCTCCCCCACCATGGCAGCAACCTCTGTAACTGCATTTTGTATTGTAGTTTCTCCAGACAGTTTGGGATGTTAGAGAGCATCATGTGAAGCATTTCCATCTTCCACTTCCAATGTAACCAATCTAGCAACACGACCCAAACCTGGCTGGGGACATGTATGAAGATAAGGCAACACAGCACTATGTGAAGATGACGACAATGCATAACCTCTTCAAAGTCGATGTCTTGTCGTTGTACATAGCCTTTAGCAACTAATCTTGCTTTGTGCTTAACAACTTTCCCATCTGAATCTTTCTTCAATGTGAACATCCAGTCTAGACCGATAGGTTTGCGGCCTAATGGGAGTTCAGTTAGCGTCCAGGTCTTGTTCATCTCAATAGATTTCAAGTCTTCCTCCATTGCTTCATACAAGCAAACCTCAGTTGCAGCTTCTTGATAACTTGTTGGCTTATCAGACACCACCATCATCAGCTCTTCCTCTTCTTCATCAATACCAACCACTTCCTCAGTGTTGGCGTAGATATCGGCAAGAGACCTATAGCGGATTGGCCCTTCATAAGAATCAGGCGTGTTTGTTACCGGAGGCGAGGTAGTTGCATGGACGTTTGATGATGGTGTAGATGGACTCGAGTTCGATGATGGTGTAGATGGACTTGAGTTCGATGATGGTGTAGATGGACTTGACGCTCTTGTCAGGGGTACCACAGCTGCTGCTGATGGTATGACATTTTCTGCCCCTGCTTCTGTTGGTGCAGGAAGCACCAGATCGAACCTTGTTTTGATATTGGCAAAGGATTCAAAGTTAAGGGTTATTTGTTGTCTAACAATGCTGCTTGAGAGTGCAGGAAACAAAGTCCTAGCGAAGGGCTGCTAGGCACCTGACGATGGGCTGTCAGGAAACCAAGTCCTGGCGAAGGGCTGCTGGGCAAAAACCAAGTCCTGGCGAAGGGCTGCTGGGCGAAACTCAAGACCTGGCGAAGGGCTGCTGGGCAAAAACCAAGTCCTGGCGAAGGGCTGCTGGGCGAAACTCAAGACCTGGCGAAGGGCTGCTGGGCAAAAGTCCAACTGGAGGATCCGGTTGGCACCAGGTAAACTCTCCCGAGAGGAGTAGGTGAGGACGTGTTCCCCTTGAGGGAACATTAGGCGTCGATTCGACTTAAGGCTCCATTTTGGAGACCAAAGTCAGAACCAAGACAGCCAAGGCTGTATAATTCATTATGTTATTGGTTTATTGTGTTTTGGACTAACCCTGGATGCAGGACCAAAGGAACGTGTGTCTGCAGCTCAGAATGCCTCAAAGGAAAGAGGCGATCGCTGACCAGGGCGCCCGGAGTGTACCGGGCGCCCCCAAGGTGAACACAAAACACAACACAATCAGAAGAACCTCGACAGTACATTCTGAGGGCGCCCCCGCTGTCCCGGGCGCCCCCATTGCAAACCAACTCTGCCGCGTCTGCGCTACACGCCCAGGGCGCCCCCGCTATCTCGGGCGCCCCCAGCCAGACTTGCCGAGGAGACCTCAGCGCTGCGGATAAAAGCTGGCCGAGTCAACCAGGGCGCCCCCAGCGTCCAGGGCGCCCCCGTCAAAGGGTTATCCCGAGTTCTTAGGGATAAACCCTTGACCGCGCCTTTTGGGGATCAAGCGCCACGTGGGGGGGCGCCCCCGTCGACCAGGGCGCCCCCAGGCCCTATATAAAGGGCCCTCGACCTCCTTCTTCAAAGCATCAATTACTGCGACGCTTCCACGCTACACCGCTTTCATTCAACACATCCAAACTCTCTGACGACCGCGCTCTGCTCCAGGAACTTCCCGACTCAAGTCCGAAGCACCGTCGACCTCCCGCTGCACCGAAACTCGAGCCTACCCCGGGAGTTGGTAAATACAGAAGTGTAATCTTTCTTATTGCAATTTGTATTTCTCTTCTGTACTCATTCTACGCATTATAGAATTGTCCAAAGTAAACGGTCAACGACCGTGGGCCTTGGAGTAGGAGTCGACCCAGGCTCCGAACCAAGTAAAACGACCTTGTTAGCGTTGTGTTGCTTTGTCTCTATTTCCGCCGCGCACTTACTCTTTTTATTTAATCCAAACGATTTGCGACATTCACCCCCCCCCTCTATCGCATCTCTCGAACCAACAAGTGGTATCAGAGCGGGGTTATTCAAAGTTGGTGCAACCACCACTTTGAATTTTTTTTTTTTTGGATTTTTTTCGCTTTATTTTTCAAATAAATAATATCTGTGAGTGTATTTAAAATATCCTTACGCCTTTTTCAATTCTGAATTCTCATTTTCTCATCATAAGTCAGAATTGATAAAAGAATCAATTTGTGAAAACTTATCGTAAAATTTTTTTATTATTATTTTAATATTTTTTCTCGAAATTCGTGCTATCTTAATTCTAGAAATTTTTTTTCTTACTTTTTCTTCATTAATCAAAATTGTTAAGGTCAACATTTTCAAAAAAAAATTTATTATTATTTTACCTCGAAATTCGTGCAAACACCTTTTGAGCTTGTTTTTCTCTCTCTCCCGCACTACTAATCCAAGACCAAGTCTTGGTACATCTCTATTTTTTTTCCTTGTGTGCAAGATTTATCCTTAATGGCCAATCAAGAATGGAACAGTGTTCGTCCACCTCTATTCTCTGGCGAGAACTTCAGAACCTGGAAAAGTCTAATGGAATCCCACCTGAAGGACAATCTAGATCTCTGGTTGATAATTCAAACAGGGTTTCACCTCCCTACAGAAGATGGACTATCAATTGCATGGGAAAAACTGGATGAACCAACCCTCAACCAAATTGAGACTGATGCAAGAGCAACTGCAATTCTTCAATGCGCTCTAACTAACGAACAACTCAAGCTAGTTGGATCCTTCAACTGTGCTAAAGAAATGTGGGAGAAACTAATCAACCTACACGAAGAGAGCTCCGACATTGAGGTACTTGATGTCCAAGCACAGATAGCCGAATCAGAATCTGAACTCGAATCCAGAATCGAAATCGAACCAGTAGAATCAGACGACGAACTGACTAAGACGGTAACTAATTTTGAATCTTTTTCTAAATTAGAATTGAATAATCAAATAGATACTATAATGGTCGAGAAAGGTATAAGTTTTATTGCAGGGAAAACTCCAAGAGAACTGCAAAAGAGGCCTCAACTAGAACCTGAGTCCAACTCAGACTCAGAATCTGACGACAAAGAAAGGTATCCTCGGAAACTTGTCCGGTTAGCTCGCGACCACTACAAAATACTGAGGAAACAATCAAGCAAAGGGAAGATGGCTAAAATCAAGGGGGAGACCTCCAAAAGGGAATCAAATGGTAAATTTACAGTATTTAATAATCCATTATTTACTATGAACAACATAATTAATTCATATAAAAATGTAATTCATAACATTGCTTATTGCGAAAATCTAGAATATTATTACCATTTTGAAGTGACTTAAATAATTTTTTATTAAATTGCATGTTTGATTGATTGATTGTTCATTTAATTTTTGCAATTTACCATGCTTAGACTTAGGTTTAGTTAGCTTAAGGACTTAACCAATTACTTGAAATTTGAAAACATAGTATTGGAAGGAGGTGAGATGATAGTACGTTGAGGAAACCAACTCTAATAAGATCAAGTCTACTTGATCTCTTTAGACTGGTGAAACCAGCCGAAGCTACCGATCCAAGACCCAAGCTAGTTAGACCAGAAAATGACCTAATTTAATTTGAAAATGAAATTTCATTAAAAGGCTTTGTCAAGGAAAGGGTGGATGATCCCATAAGGCTACGGCCAAAGAAGGCCTAGTGCCTCGCCAAGACCTGGAAGCCAATTTCTGAAATTCAAATTCAAATTATCTTTTGTCAAATTTGAATCTAACACAAATTTCAAATAATTATAGATTCTAATCTGTTTTCAAATTTTTCTATTTTTCAAACTTATTCTGTTTCAAAAATCACTTAATCAGTGTTCAAAATTTCTGCTTTCTAAACTTATTTTTTTTCAAATCTGTTTTCAAAATTAAATAACTTTTTTCAAAATAAATGAAAATTCCTTTTCAAAATTAATTTTTACCTTCAAACCTGTCTCACAAGAACTTTTAAGGCTAACTGTTTGAAAACCCTAGATTGGGTGAGACAGGAAAATTAAGTTCAAATTAAAATTTCTTTTATGTTGTGTTTTAATTCAGAGGATAATTCCAACATAGTCAAACCATGATTAACATAGTCAAACCTTAGTCAACTGAGTCAAACATGGTCAAACCTAGTCAACACTAAGGTCTTAGATAAAGTCAGTCTATGTCGGATACAGGGGGAGTTCTTCTTAATGTTTTTTTTATTTCTCAAAATCTTTATGCTTTAAAACTTATTTTCATTTCAAAATAAGGCTTTCAAAAGTTGATTCAAAAAGCCTTCGTATATTACTATCTATTTGAAAAATTATTATCATTTCAAAATGTTCTTCGAAAACTGTGTTATCATTCCAAATTGTGTTGAAAATTACTAAACTCAAAATTATCTTCATTCCAGATTGAATTTTCTAAAATTATCTTCTTGAAAATTACTATACTCAAAACTATACTCTTTTGATTTTAATAAACCCTAAAGACACAGAGGAAGGTTCATTTCATGATCCACTAGGACTCCTAGGAAGTGTCAAATTTAGGGGGAGTTTGATTCAAAAGAAGAATTTTTGAAATTTTTTTTGGTAATTATTTTAAAGTTATTAGATAATTCTTATAATTTAAATCAAACCCTAAAACTCAGAGGAATATCACTTGTAGTCAACAAGCTTCCTAGGACTGGGTCAAGTTTAGGGGGAGATCAAATTAAAAGAATTGTTGAAAATTTTTCAAAATATATGTTTTCATGCACTGCAAGTTTAAAATCCTTTTGAAAACATAAATAATTTTTCGTTCAAAATATTATTATTATTGTGGCCTATGAAATTGCTTTTGAAATAATATTTACTTGGGTTGGCAAATTTCCAGGACACTTAGGAAAATATCCTTGTAGTCAACAAGGTTTCCTAGGATTGTGTCAGACTGGAAAATAAACCAAGTCAAGCAAAATATTGTGTCTTCAAAAGGTCATACATTTTTCAAAATGTACTAGCATATACTTTCAAAGTACTATCATTTTTTTGGAGATAGTATTTACTTGAATTGGAGAACTTTTCTAGGACACTTAGGGAAATGTCCTTGTAATCAACAAGGTTTTCTAGGATTGTGTCAGACTGGAAAAGAAACCTAGTCAAGTAAAATATTTTATTTTCAAAATGCATAATACTTTTCAAAAATTACTCATATCTTTCAAAGTCTAATATTTTTCTAAAAGTACTTATGTATTTCAAATCATAATTTATTTCAAAAGTACTTATGTCTTCAAAAATGCATAATATCTTTCAAAAAGTACTGCTATTTTTCAAAATATAATGTTTCCAAAAGTACAAATATTTTTCAAGGCAAAAGTGTTCTAAGTGCGTGAAGCTTTTAAAGATTTGCCTACAAATACATTTTTTAAAATGGATTTAATCTAGAAATTTAAGTTTTTTTTATGCCTTCAAAATTATTCTAAGTATCTTTTTGCTTTCAAAATTCATAGGCTCTGATACACAAACATTCTCCTTATCACTTCCTTCAAAATATTTTTCTTAATTGAACTTAAAAATGGTCTAAGGAGAAGAATTTAACATTAAGGGGGAGAGATAGGAAAGAAAAAAGGGAATCAAATTTTTCAAATTTGAATTTCAAAAACATCCGAAGTACTTAATTTTTTCAAAATCAATTTAAGTACTTGATTTTTTACTTAATTTTTTTAAAATACAACTTAAGTACTTAACATTTTTTTCCAATTACTTAACTATTTCTTTCAAAAATTATTTCTAAGTCTTTCTCAAAAATTATTTCTAAGTACTTAACAATTCCTTTCAAAAATTTATTTCAAGTATTTAAATGAGTTTAGTACTTAACTATTTTTAAACCAAGTACCTGACACTTAATTTTTTCAAACTTCTCAAAAGTACTTGCTTTATATTTGAAAATTATCTAAGTGTAAAAAGTTTTGAAAATATTTTTACTCTGTTTTTGAAATACTTTGTCAAAAACATGAAGCACTTAGAAAAACTCATAAATCCCTGTTAGATACCTTGTTCACCCATGCCTATTTTTGATATATGTCAAAGGGGGAGGAAAGGTCAAAGTTAAGAGTTGTAAATACAAGTATTCAGGGTTTTAGGGGGAGTACGAAAAATAAATATTTTTTTTCAACTCTACATTTATTCTATTCATAAATAGTTATACTTTATTGCTTAACCTTTTGTGCCTAAACTGTTATAAGATTTTCCTTAACTTTGAATTGTGTTGCCATGATCAAAAAGGGGGAGATTGTTGGTGCAGGAAGCACCAGATCGAACCTTGTTTTGATATTGGCAAAGGATTCAAAGTTAAGGGTTATTTGTTGTCTAACAATGCTGCTTGAGAGTGCAGAAAACAAAGTCCTAGCGAAGGGCTGCTAGGCACCTGACGATGGGCTGTCAGGAAACCAAGTCCTGGCGAAGGGCTGCTGGGCAAAAACCAAGTCCTGGCGAAGGGCTGTTGGGCGAAACTCAAGACCTGGCGAAGGGCTGCTGGGCAAAAACCAAGTCCTAGCGAAGGGCTGCTGGGCGAAACTCAAGACCTGGCGAAGGGCTGCTGGGCAAAAGTCCAACTGGAGGATCCGGTTGGCACCAGGTAAACTCTCCCGAGAGGAGTAGGTGAGGACGCGTTCCCCTTGAGGGAACATTAGGCGTCGGTTCGACCTAGGGCTCCATTTTGGAGACCAAAGTCAGAACCAAGACAGCCAAGGCTGTATAATTCATTATGTTATTGGTTTATTGTGTTTTGGACTAACCCTGGATGCAGGACCAAAGGAACGTGTGTCTGCAGCTCAGAATGCCTCAAAGGAAAGAGGCGATCGCTGACCAAGGCGCCCGGAGTGTACCGGGCGCCCCCAAGGTGAACACAAAACACAACACAATCAGAAGAACCTCGACAGTACATTCTGAGGGCGCCCCCGCTGTCCCGGGCGCCCCCATTGCAAACCAACTCTGCCGCGTCTGCGCTACACGCCCAGGGCGCCCCCGCTATCCCGGGCGCCCCCAGCCAGACTTGCCGAGGAGACCTCAGCGCTGCGGATAAAAGCTGGCCGAGTCAACCAGGGCGCCCCCAGCGTCCAGGGCGCCCCCGTCAAAGGGTTATCCCGAGTTCTTAGGGATAAACCCTTGACCGCGCCTTTTGGGGATCAAGCGCCACGTGGGGGGGCGCCCCCGTCGACCAGGGCGCCCCCAGGCCCTATATAAAGGGCCCTCGACCTCCTTCTTCAAAGCATCAATTACTGCGACGCTTCCACGCTACACCGCTTTCATTCAATACATCCAAACTCTCTGACGACCGCGCTCTGCTCCAGGAACTTCCCGACTCAAGTCCGAAGCGCCGTCGACCTCCCGCTGCACCGAAACTCGAGCCTACCACGGGAGTTGGTAAATACAGAAGTGTAATCTTTCTTATTGCAATTTGTATTTCTCTTCTGTACTCATTCTACGCATTATAGAATTGCCCAAAGTAAACGGTCAACGACCGTGGGCCTTGGAGTAGGAGTCGACCCAGGCTTCGAACCAAGTAAAACGACCTTGTTAGCGTTGTGTTGCTTTGTCTCTATTTCCGCCGCGCACTTAATCTTTTTATTTAATCCGAACGATTTGCGACATTCACCCCCCCCTCTATCGCATCTCTCGATACAACAGCTTCAACGTCTGCTGCAACAATCGCCTCATCGGAGTAAAGCGGATCCAACATCATAAAACTCGGCAAGTTTTCTTCATTGTTAGGACCTGCATTCCATGTCCATTCAGAATTTTCTTGAAATATAACATCTCTACTTACTTGTAGCTTGCCATGTTTTGGATCAAACAACCGATGAGCTTTGCAACCTTCCTCGACACCCAAGTATACCATGGGTGAGCTTCTGTCGTCAAGTTTATTTAGATGAGGGGTTGTGTTTTTCACATATGCAACACAACCGAACACTCTCAAGTGAGCAACATGTGGCTTCCTCCCCGTCCAAGCTTCAAATGGGGTACGTTCTCCTAGCGCCTTAGTTGGGAGACGATTCAGTAGATAAACAGCATGTCTAACTGCTTCTCCCCAGAACCTTGCCGCATATGTGTACCCTTGAGGAGAGATCTCGCCATGGCCATCACAGTGCGGTTTGCGGAGCTCTACGACACCATTCTGTGAGGGGTGTAGGGAGCCGTGAGGTGCCGCTCAATTCCTTCATTTCACAAAATCGAGTAAACTCCGTGGATAGAAACTCGCCGCCTCGATCTATCCGGAGTGTTCTGATCTTGTACTCAGTCTTGTTCTCTGTCAGGAATTTGAACTTCTTGAATGCCTGGAATGCATCACTCTTTGCTACCAATGCAAACACCCACATCCACCTAGTGAAATCATCCACAATTAGAAGAAAATATTTGTTACCGGCAAGTGTACATGGTGAGATTGGCCCGCAAATATCAGCATGGAGAAGTTCTAACGGCTTCTTTGCTCTAAAGTTTGCTTGGTACGGGAACGGCAATCTTGCATGCTTGGCGATCACACACACCTCGCAAAGCTTGTTCGGCTGGAGCAATATTGGCACATCAACTGCCAATTTCTTCTCACCCAATAGCTTCAAATCATGGAAATTTACATGCCCGAGCCTTGCATGCCACAACCAAGTTGGGTCTTCTAGGCTTGCTAGGAGACAGTCTTGCTTGAATGTCTTCAAGGTTATCTTGTACAAGCGATTTTGTGTTCGCTTTACCAGCATCAAGAGCTTCCTGCTCTCATCAATCACCTTCATGATATCTCCTTCCATGTGCACCTCATTCCCAGTTTCTGTCAATTGACCAAGACTGATGATATTACTACAAAGTTTTGGAATGTAGTATACCTCATGGAGAGCCTTCTGATCGCCGTTCTTGCATTCGAACACAACCGTCCCTTTGCCCATGATCTCTATGGTTGATCCATCGCCAAACCTCACCCTCCCGGTGATGGTTTCATCTAGTTCTTGAAACTTCTCGCGATGACACATCATGTGGTTGCTAGCACGTTGTCAAGGTACCAGACGTCTTTATCTTCTCCTTTCTTAACGCTGCGATACATCTCTGGTAGAAACCTCTCTTCACTGAGCAGAATTATATCTTGCTGTTCTCGGCTAGCGTGAGACTCCTCATGGGACATGCTCATCATTAGTGCTGGCTCTTCATTGGTGTCGCAAGTGAGGTGAGCCTCATCATCTCGAGGCTTGCTGTAGCATTCGGACGCATAATGCCCCATTTTCTCACAATTGAAACACTTTATGTGTCTCTTGTCACGAGTGCCACTGTTGTTGCCGCTAGTGCCTCCTGCACTGTCTTGGCGCTGCATTCCATGACCACGATCGCGCCCTCGCCCACGCCAATTTTCACGATTAGAGCCGCTGGACCCGCGCCCCTTGCCTTCTGACGGAGTGTCCACGCTGCTGCCTTTTTGTCACTTTTGTCATTCGGTATGAGTAAGTAGGAGTTCACCTTCAGTGCCGTTGGTATTGCCGCGTAATCGTAGTGTTCGTTCCTCGTACGCCTTCAGTCGCCCGATAGTCTCCTCAAATGGCATAGTCTCAAGGTCGTGGAACTGCTCAATACCAGCAACAATAGGGAAGAATTTATCAGGGACAGAATCGAGTAACTTCTTTACCAACGAGGAATCTTCAAGCGTGGCACCAAGAGTGGAGAACTTGCTACTCAGGGCGCTGAGTTTGCCAGCAAATTCATCAATAGTATCGGTCTCCTTCATCCGGAGGGCGTCAAACTCGCTCTTCAACGTTTGTACGCGTGCCTTCTTCACCCAATCACTACCAAGGTACCTCATCTTGAGGCTGTCCCAAACTTCCTTCGCCGTCTTCTTGGTTTGCGATCTGGAGAAGGATGTCTTCGGGGACACACTGCAAGATGTATGCACGCGCCTCTTGTCCTTCTTTGCATCCACCTGGGCTTCTTTCTCTGGCTCCACCGCCTCCCAGACTCCCTGGGGCATCGAGAATTATCTCTGTCTTTATTGCCCACATAGTATAATTGTGAGGGTTTAGCATCGGATAGGGAAANAACGATTTGCGACATTCACCCCCCCTCTATCGCATCTCTCGATACAACAGCTTCAACGTCTGCTGCAACAATCGCCTCGTCGGAGTAAAGCGGATCCAACATCATAAAACTCGGCAAGTTTTCTTCATTGTTAGCACCTGCATTCCATGTCCATTCAGAATTTTCTTGAAATATGACATCTCTACTTACTTGTAGCTTGCCATGGCTTGGATCAAACAACCGATGAGCTTTGCAGCCTTCCTCGACACCCAAGTATACCATGGGTGAGCTTCTGTCGTCAAGTTTCTTCAGATGAGGGGTTGTGTTTTTCACATATGCAACACAACCGAACACTCTCAAGTGAGCAACATGTGGCTTCCTCCCCGTCCAAGCTTCAAATGGGGTACGTTCTCCTAGCGCCTTAGTTGGGAGACGATTCAGTAGATAAACAGCATGTCTAACTGCTTCTCCCCAGAACCTTGCCGGCATATGTGTACCCTTGAGGAGAGATCTCGCCATGGCCATCACAGTGCGGTTGCGGAGCTCTACGACACCATTCTGTTGAGGGGTGTAGGGAGCCGTGAGGTGCCGCTCAATTCCTTCATTTTCACAAAATCGAGTAAACTCCGTGGATAGAAACTCGCCGCCTCGATCTATCCGGAGTGTTCTGATCTTGTACTCAGTCTTGTTCTCTGTCAGGAATTTGAACTTCTTGAATGCCTGGAATGCATCACTCTTTGCTACCAATGCAAACACCCACATCCACCTAGTGAAATCATCCACAATTAGAAGAAAATATTTGTTACCGGCAAGTGTACATGGTGAGATTGGCCCGCAAATATCAGCATGGAGAAGTTCTAACGGCTTCTTTGCTCTAAAGTTTGCTTGGTACGGGAACGGCAATCTTGCATGCTTGGCGATCACACACACCTCGCAAAGCTTGTTCGGCTGGAGCAATATTGGCACATCAACTGCCAATTTCTTCTCACCCAATAGCTTCAAATCATGGAAATTTACATGCCCGAGCCTTGCATGCCACAACCAAGTTGGGTCTTCTAGGCTTGCTAGGAGACAGTCTTGCTTGAATGTCTTCAAGGTTATCTTGTACAAGCGATTTTGTGTTCGCTTTACCAGCATCAAGAGCTTCCTGCTCTCATCAATCACCTTCATGATATCTCCTTCCATGTGCACCTCATTCCCAGTTTCTGTCAATTGACCAAGACTGATGATATTACTACAAAGTTTTGGAATGTAGTATACCTCATGGAGAGCCTTCTGATCGCCGTTCTTGCATTCGAACACAACCGTCCCTTTGCCCATGATCTCTATGGTTGATCCATCGCCAAACCTCACCCTCCCGGTGATGGTTTCATCTAGTTCTTGAAACTTCTCGCGATGACACATCATGTGGTTGCTAGCACCGTTGTCAAGGTACCAGACGTCTTTATCTTCTCCTTTCTTAACGCTGCGATACATCTCTGGTAGAAACCTCTCTTCACTGAGCAGAATTATATCTTGCTGTTCTCGGCTAGCGTGAGACTCCTCATGGGACATGCTCATCATTAGTGCTGGCTCTTCATTGGTGTCGCAAGTGAGGTGAGCCTCATCATCTCGAGGCTTGCTGTAGCATTCGGACGCATAATGCCCCATTTTCTCACAATTGAAACACTTTATGTGTCTCTTGTCACGAGTGCCACTGTTGTTGCCGCTAGTGCCTCCTGCACTGTCTTGGCGCTGCATTCCATGACCACGATCGCGCCCTCGCCCACGCCAATTTTCACGATTAGAGCCGCTGGACCCGCGCCCCTTGCCTTCTGACGGAGTGTCCACGCTGCTGCCTTTTTGTCACTTTTGTCATTCGGTATGAGTAAGTAGGAGTTCACCTTCAGTGTCGTTGGTATTGCCGCGTAATCGTAGTGTTCGTTCCTCGTACGCCTTCAGTCGCCCGATAGTCTCCTCAAATGGCATAGTCTCAAGGTCGTGGAACTGCTCAATACCAGCAACAATAGGGAAGAATTTATCAGGGACAGAATCGAGTAACTTCTTTACCAACGAGGAATCTTCAAGCGTGGCACCAAGAGTGGAGAACTTGCTACTCAGGGCGCTGAGTTTGCCAGCAAATTCATCAATAGTATCGGTCTCCTTCATCCGGAGGGCGTCAAACTCGCTCTTCAACGTTTGTACGCGTGCCTTCTTCACCCAATCACTACCAAGGTACCTCATCTTGAGGCTGTCCCAAACTTCCTTCGCCGTCTTCTTGTTTGCGATCTGGAGAAGGATGTCTTCGGGGACACACTGCAAGATGTATGCACGCGCCTTCTTGTCCTTCTTTGCATCCACCTGGGCTTCTTTCTCTGGCTCCACCGCCTCCCAGACTCCCTGGGCATCGAGAATTATCTCTGTCTTTATTGCCCACATAGTATAATTGTGAGGGTTTAGCATCGGATAGGGAAATGACACTCCACCGTTCTCTTTCGCTAGGATGCTCGACATTTTTGTGGAAATATGGATTCTTGGTTGCTCTATACTACCAAAGCTCTGATACCAATTGTTGGCCCAGACCAAAGAATAGCGCACCCAAGAACCACACCAATATGTAAGAGGAATAAAAAGAAAACGAAGAAACCGAAAGAACGAAAGAAGAACAAACGAATTTATTTTCTGGAAGAAACAAACTTACAATAAAACTGAGACTCTGTTTCATATGCCTCTAGGACTCTTTAAATACACCACGAACAAGACTTAGTCATAACTTATCCCATTAAAATAGGAATAAAAATAGGGAGACTAATTCTCTAGTTATCCTATTAAGATAGGAAAGGCTAATCCAAAACTAAGTCATAAAATTTATCAGAATAAAATTATAAAATAAAATATGATGATAATTAATGTCTGAATTAATTATTTTCTCACAGCGTCGATGGGTTTGGAGGGCTGCGGGGTTTGCTTGCCACGAGAGACGAGCGAAAATAAAAAGAAAAACCAACTCAGCGCTGGGTTTGCTTGCCACGACAGCGTTCCACAGCTTCGAGTCCGCAGCAGAGCCCCACTGTATATATATATATATATATATATATATATAACTTTTTTGATTTATTAGGATTGAGATAAAAAAAAATAATTTTGAATCGATTTATTAGTATCGAATTCATAGATTTAAGAATTTTAAATGGTATTCGAATTGGATTGAATTCGCATTGGAATTTAAAAATTAAACAATTCAACCTGACTCTAACCCGATTCAATCCAATTGAATTACCCGATACAATCCAATTGAATTGACACTTCTGCCCTCAGTACGGTTAGGTTATATATTGGTAGGCATGATAACTGCGAATTCTATCCAATATTTGTTTTTTAATCCGAAATGGCCGCCGCCAATGCGACTCTTGTCCAGCTGCTGCTCCCCTCTCTGTTTCTCTTCCTCTTCAGTATTCTTCTCATATTTCGCCGTCAGCGCCGAAACCACCGCCGTCTACCGCCCAGCCCCCCTTCCTTTCCGATTTTAGGCCACCTCCACCTCCTCAAACCGCCGATCCACCGCCCTCTCGCCGCCATCTCCGCCGCCCACGGCCCCGTCGTTTTCCTCCGCTTCGGTTCGCGCCCCGTCCTCCTCGTGTCCTCTCCGTCGGCTGCCGAAGAGTGCTTCACCGTCCACGACGTCGCGTTCGCGAACCGCCCCAGATCCCTCGCCGGCAAGATCCTCGGATACGACTACACCTCCATTGGTTGGGCGCCCTACGGGTCCTACTGGCGCGACCAACGCCGCATCATTTCCGTGCACTTGCTCGCGTCCGGCAGCCTACGCGCCTCCTCCGAGCTTCGCGCGGGGGAGATCAGAGCCCTCGCGCGGGCCCTCTTCCTCCAGCAAGGCGGCGGCGCGCCGAGGAGGCTGGATCTGAAGTCGACTTTGTTCGACCTCGCGTGCGGCATCGTCGAGAGGCTGGTGGTTCCGCTGACGGGGGAGACGCCAGAGCAGAGGCTGATCGTTAGGGAGATGGTGAGCGAGGGACTACGGTCGAGCGCGGCGGCCGCGAACGCAGGGGACTACATGCCGGCGTTTATGAGAGTGGCGTGGCGGGGGTTGGAGAAGAGGCTAATAAGGCTTCGGAGGAGGAACGATGAGTTTTGGGGAAAACTCATAGTGCAACGCCGAGAGAGACGACAGATCGAGGAGAATGGCGTCGGCGGCGACGTGGATGGGAAAGGAAGCAGGACCGTAATGGACGTTATGCTGTCGCTGCAGAACAGCGATCCGGAACGCTATACGGATGACATTATCAAGGGTCTAATTGGGGTACGTGCACACTCTTCATCTTACTGAGTACTTGGGAAAAAAATTATCAAACCAATAATATTATTTAGTTTATTCTATTTAATCCAATTAAAAAATTAAAATCAAAAATCGAATTAATTAGATTTTAAAAAAAATAAAAATTGAATTAACCCAACCGGCCCCTCTCCCTTAATTTTAAGGGTAAGAATTCTCTCGCTATATATATTTTTAGAGATTTTTTTTTTCATTTTCTAATCGTTTAACAGTCAATTAAAAATTATCTCATAATTAATCTTCTTTCAGAGATAAATTATGAGCGGCGTCAGAGATGAGTATTGACAATTAATAGAAAAATGTTCAAATTCAATTTATTTATTTATTTATTTTTGAATTCATAGACGCCACAAAAATAACCCTTTTGATACGGCAGTTATGAAAAACATTTTTGTTTTGCCACAAGATTGATGGATATGTTTCTGTTGTTTTACAGGCAATGTTTGCCGCTGGAACAGACACCTCCGCCATCACTATAGAGTGGGCCATGAGTTTGCTGCTAAACCACCCTCACGTCCTCCAGAAGGCCGTCGCCGAGCTCGACACGACGGTCGGCCACGCGCGGCCGGTCTCCGAAGACGACCTCCCCAACCTCCCCTACTTGAACTGCATCGTCCACGAGACTCTGCGGTTGCACCCCGCCGCCCCTCTCCTCGTGCCCCACGAAACTTCCCAGGACTGCACAGTCGCGGGATTCGACGTCCCCGCCGGCACCATGCTGCTCGTCAACGTGTGGGCTATCCACAGGGACCCCGGCCTCTGGGACGAGCCCGAGAAGTTCAAGCCGGAGAGGTTCATGGAGGGGGAGGCGGCGGTGGAGGGATACAAGCTCATGCCGTTCGGGATGGGGCGGCGGCGGTGCCCCGCGAAGGGTCTGGCTATGCGAATGGTGGGGCTGACGCTGGCGACGTTCGTCCAGTGCTTCGAGTGGGAGAAAGTGTCGCCGGAGGAGGTGGACATGACGGAGGGGCCAGGACTGACCATGCCCAAGGCGACGCCATTGGAGGTGTTGTACAAGCCACGCCGGAGCATGGTGCCACTCCTTTCGCAGCTGTGAGCTTAACAAGAGGATGATCTGAAGGGCTTCCTGCAAAAAATTAATTTTAGCTTCTATGTTGAAATAATTAAAATAAAATTTAAGGAATCAGGCTAGATAAGCTCTGGATTCGGTAAGGACTTATTGTAATAAATTATAATATGATAAATATTAAATCTCTAAATAATTAAAGATGCATTACTTTATTTTTTAATTTTTTTATTTGCCGTACCAATCTGAATTTTAAGTTTTAATTTATTTTTTTTAAAGAAAAGCCTATTGAATTATTTGTTTCCTCGTCCATGTCCCGACAAATTAAAAAAAAAAAAAAAAAAAAAAAAAAAAAAAAAAAAAAAAAAAAAAAAAAAAAAAAAAAAAAAAAAAAAAAAAAAAAAAAAAAAAGTGTCAGTCCCACGGAACAACGTAGTTGGTTCAAGTAAAAATATTATTATTCATAGGCCTGGCTCAATTTATAAAGGATTCGGAATGTCTTGGTGATAAGATACTAATTATCCTACGAACTAATAGAACTAATTAATTAGAAGAAGAAATTGAAGGGAAAATAAAAAAACAGAATCCAAAAAAAACAAAGTAAAATCATCGTTTTTAAAAAATAAAATAAAATTTTATTAATAATAGAGTTTGAATTTTCAAACAATTAAATATTTATTTATTTAGACTGATCTTAAAATTTAAGGAAAGTAAAGAAATTCTAACCTATAAATCTCACCTCCTGTCTTGTTAAAAAAGGAAAAAAATCCTATTGAAAAGCAAAATTCATAACTAATACGGTTGAATAGGTCGTGGCCGGCACGAGGGATGAAAAATTGTGTGGCATGACCCGACAGATCGAAGTGACCCTCCTTTTCGGACCTCGGGACTCCCTCAGGAGACGCGCCCGAGGAAGTCCGTCAAAAGACCCCTCCCGGGAGCACCCCGGGAGGTCGGGCCCTGAGAGCCCCTCGGGAGTTACATCGCTCGCGCTCACCCCGGCCAGAAGACCTCGAGATCACCTCGGGGGGCGGAGCCCCAATAATGACCGACCTCCAGTATCGACCCCCTCACTGTGTACGGATAACCATCCTCGTTGTAAGGAGTCATCACAGCCCTTAATTCTCGCAAAGGTCGAAGCGTAATAACCGTTTCAGAAGGTTATCCAGTAACCGCCGAAAGAGGGGGGTGATGTGGCTCAAGTCGCGGAGACGTGGCACCGATCGAGGGAACATGCCTAGTCTGCCTCCATCGGTATAAGAGGTAGTTCTACCTCTCCAGTAAGGGGGGATGCACTCTCTCTACTTAGTACATTCTTTCCATTCCTGTTGTCTTCATTCTCCATCAAGATCCTGACTTAAGCGTCGGAGTGAACTTCGCCGGACAACTTCCGACATGTCCCTTAACGCTTGTGTTGATCTCGCAGGGTGAAGAGTCCCCCCCGGCACATAGACTTCCACGCAGGCAGAACCTCAGTGCCTGGCCATCGACAATGATTCCTTCAAGAACAAATTTGGCGTCGTCTATGGGAATCTAGCAAAGCACCTGAGGGAGCACCGATGACAGGACTGGAGGAACAACCCATCGTTCGTACAGGGGAGGACTTTGACCTTCAAGAGGTCCTGCCAGAGGACCTCGCCCACCCGCGAGAAGATGAATGACCTATAAGATCGATGTCGATTGCTAGAAGGGGGTGAATAACACTTTTCGATTCTTCTACCTACGTTGTTAGTGCGCAAGAGGAATATACTAAGTAAAAATAAAACTAACAACAAAAATACACTCACGATTTACGTGGTTCGGAGATAAACTCCTACTCCACGGCTGCCCGTAAGGTGGGCGATCCCTAATCCGTCGATGGATGATTTCCCGGAGCACCTTCGGCTAGATCGCGTAGCTCCTTGTGGGTGGAGAAACCTCTCCACAACTCTAGGACACTATCTGACCACAACAGGCTACTAACTCACTTTATCCAAGCAAATTTCGCAAGAGATAGTAGCATGAAACGAGCTCCTTTAAATAGAGCTTGAGTCTGAAATGGCCACTACCAGTCGACTACCCCTAGGGCAGTCGACTGGTCCCACTTAGATTCGATCGTTATATTACTAACGTTCGAATCGAATCAGCCAGCCATTACTGTCATCACCAGTCGATTGCTCCCAGAGTAGTCGACTGGTCCTTTACTAAGCCTAGGGTTACACTCCCCAAGTACATTTCACTCCGCACTCGAACCCTCCCAGCATAGTTCCCGAGTACAAGGACTCACGCTAGGACCCTCACAACCTGGTCGACTCTTCACCAGCAACCTCGACTGTTGCCTTCACACCCTCTTCATCTTCGGCCCTCGTCCCTCGGATGTGCACGCAAGCCTCCAGCTTGCCTCCATGTCATCCTTCACGTAAGCCTCGAAGTCCGTGCCCCTCGGTTCATCATCCCTGCTATCCACGATCCCTCGGATGCGCACACAAGCCTCCAGCTTGCCTCCATGCCATCCTTCACCTGAAGATATCAACCAAGTCCATGTGTACCTGCAAACCTACACACTCATATACACATGTTAGTCCAACAACAAACCCTAACTTAATCATATTGACCACACACATCAAAACCTCATGAACCTCTAGATCATCTTAGGGCCGATTGCCCCAACAATCTTCCCCTTTTTGATGTGTGACAATATGTTAAGTTAAGTAAACAAAAACAACAATAGCAATAGCAATTGAAAAACAAAGCATAACAAACAAGAGGCAACCTCCCCCTTAACTTATGCTTTCTCCCAATTTTCAATTCTCATTGCCAACACCAAGTTAAGTTCTACCTAACTTAACTCCACTCACAACACCAAGTTAAGTTATTCCCAACTTAACACTACTCACAACAAGTTAAGTTCTACCAAACATAACACCCAAGTTGCATAAACCAACTAAAGTTAAGTTCCAAACTAAACCTAACTTAACACCCAAGTTCTCCCCATTTGACACCATCAAAATGATTGCCCCAAGCAATCCTACCCCTGGTGCCATATAGAACTCACCAATTTCTGAAAAACCACTCAGAAATCAACAATTCACAATCTACCCAAACCATCAGTCTATTGTCCCCCAGGGCAGTCGACTGATACACCCATTTCTGAATTTCCAACCGAAATTCAGAAATGCGTAGAAAATTCTATAAAATTCCGAAAAATATAAAATTTTACAAACACATTTGTTAGGATATACTCTATCCTAGAAAAATATGGTTTCATGAAAAACAACAAACGTACTTACCTTTTGGTACAAACCTAAAATTCCTTAAGAATGGGCATATATGTATCAACTTTGAACTCCATCCATAATTCTATGTGTTTGTCAACTCTTACCATTATCATTTGACACATAAAATTACCCTCAATTCTTCCCTTTTCTTTATGTATTTTCAATGTGATACAAACTCCCCCTATTCATCCTTTAACTTTAGATACATATACCCTCATCAATTTTCTTTAAACCCAATGATATCAATACATCTTATTTATACAATCAATATTAAAACCTTGAGTTAAACCCTAAATGATGGATATGAAATCATAACCAAAGATTTTAATTTAACACCATACTCTATCATTCAATTAACACTTTATGAATTTTCAAATAAAACTCAAATCATGACATAAGAATAATATAAAGTAACATTAAGTCATGACATAATTTCATAAAACATCAAAAGGCATAGACAAATGTATCATACATGAAATAAAACATAAGTGACACAAGGGCTAAAGCCCCGGAGTATCACAACAATACAATCCCAAAATAAGATGTTTGAGAGATACAATATAACATCAAGTAAGGTACTCTCAACACTAAGCACATCAAATCACATCATGTTATCATCATCTGGAGGAGGAGGAGGAGGGGTCTGATAAGTGAGATGTAGCTTCCGTATCATATACAGCATCTCATCCTGCTGGCGTTGAAATCTTTGGCAGAATTCCGTGAGGCCATGAACCCCCCCTGGATAGCCGTCTGCGTCTGCTGGAATCCATGGAACTCCTCCTGGATGCCGTGAACCTCCTCCCAGAGGCCGTAAACATCAGATCGGAGCTGAGTGAACTCCTCGCGTGTAATCCTATCAGCAGGCTCCTCATCAGAGCTGGAGTACTCCAGACGTTGCCTCCAGATGAACTCCCCCTGTCTACACTCAATACCTGCCAAGGATAGCTGGCGTGTGCCAATCTGATCGTAATCTTCGGCAGGTGCCGGACCTGACCATTAGACACACGGATACCCCGAGACTGAAAGAACTCGGTCAGGACATGGCAGAAAGGCATGTAAATTTTTCCATTGACACTATGGGAAAAGTGGCAAATGGATGTGAACACATGCAGGGAGATGTCTATATCAAGCCTCCTCCCCAAGGCAAACATCATCACCAAATGTGGCAGTCTAATCCTAGCCCGCCCCTTGGTGGCAATGGGTAAGATACACTCTAAGACAATCTTATATGAAACATGACTAAAAGGACTCATAGGCTTGGCATCAAAGATACGCTCTGTATCACGTCGATGTCTCCTAAAGTAGTGCATATGGATTTGATCAATGGTAGCACCAGGAAAGGTAAATGGCTCAACAACTGTAGGAAAATATATGTATACATTATTTGATGCCCTACATCCTAAAAATGCACCTAACGTAGTGGAGGAAAAAGGAATGATGACTCTTGCGACCATGGATTCATAATGGTTATTATCAGGGTCAATGCAAGTCAGGTTTGCGTAAAACTCTTTTCATAAGTTCAGGTTAATATCATGCTGGCAGTAAACTAATTGTTCTACCCCAAAATTTGTGATCATCTCAGCAATCTGGGGAGACTTTTTTGAAAGAAAGTCCTATTTAGGTATCGGCAATTCATAACAACAAACTCATTTTCATCAAATCTCTTCCGACACTCTACTGACCGGAATCTTGACACTCCCGACTGTCCCTGACCTTGCGTGAGGATCCCTTACCTCTTGGTCGCTTAGAGGTCAACCTAATATGCAACACACACATACGTGTATACCAAGCCATCCCACAAAGGAAAGAGACAAAGAAAACATGCAAAACTTGACACATTAGCTCCAAATTGTGATTTTTATGAGAATGATTAAGTTGTACAAAGGTTTACCTCTTTCCCAATCATTGCATGATGGCAATGAGGAGAGAATCAACTTGAAGGAGGAATTTCTACAAACCCTAGTTGTAGATCCGAGGTAGGAGAGGGCTAGAGAGGAGTTTCTAGGACTTTGGAGGGCTTTGAAACGAGAGAGGAGGTCGGGGAGAGGAGTAATCGTCGGGGGTGGCACGCCAAAACCCTAGATTTTGGCCACCCCCACGCGGTCTGATCTAACTTAAAACTCGCAGACCAGTCGACTGCCCCCGAGGCAGTCGACTGGTAAAACAAACAGAACGTTTCTCACTCTTGGACCAGTCGACTACCCCTGGGGCAGTCGACTGGTAAAGTTAGGGATTACCTCCTTTACCCTTTTAGCTCCCCTTTGATGTGAGCTCCTCTTTCTTTCTTCCTTTTCCCATCTTCTTATGTGCTCCATCTTCTTGAGCTCTCATTTTCTTGGACATTGAGTGTGATAATGTCCTAGCTCCCCACAAGTATAACACCTAATATGCTTCTTTTCTTTTCTCTCCCTACAACCCACATTAGTTTTTAAATTAATGGACTTGAGTTTAGAAAGTACCTCCTTTTTACCTAATGGACACTTGTCCTTGTAGTGCCCCCTTTTGTTGCATCCAATGCATAAAAAGTGTTCTTTTGATTTAGCTTTGGTGGAGGTTGGAGCTTTTTCTTGCTCTGTGTGGATGAGGGTCTCTCCTCCCCCTCAATCCTTGAAATTGATACTTCTTCTTCTTTTCTTGAGGTAGTTGATGATTCTTCACTTACTTGTGCCACCTCACTTGATGAGGTTGACACTTCTTCTCCCTCTTGGTCTTCTTGGACCATTGAGCTCATTTCTACTTGCTCTTCCACTATTTGAGTTTATGTAGGGTTCTCATGACACTCTTCTAGCTTGTTCCACAACTCATATGCATTTTTGTATGCCCTTACATCACTTAAAACATTATTAGGTAAAATATTTACTAAAATACCAATTACCTTTTCATTTGTCCTAGATTATTCTTGTTGCTCCTTAGTCCAATATCTTGGTCGGAGCTTCTTTCCGTGCTTGTGCTTAGGGATTTCGAAAGACTCTTCTAGCACACATCAACACAATCAGTGTCACAATGAGCCTTAAATTTGAATTTATAAGTTGAAAACCCTTAGCTCACAAATCTAAGTGTAGTATAGGGGTCTCAAGTCGTATTTTTCCTATAACTAGCTAAGAGTGCTTAATTCAAGTTTGAATTCATCGTTTTCTTTTGGGTTTTCAATTGAAATTGGGTTTGTTTTGCAAATATGAATGAAATAACAGTTTGAAACAGAATGAACTCAGCTAAAGCAGAACTAATTCGAATATTGCGGAAACTACACTTAACTTATTTGACAACTGAGCAATTAAATTCAAAACTATAGGTTTGCAATTTAAAAACTAATATCAAATGCAGGAAATCATTAGATCTATAACTAAATTGCAGAAATGTGAAGTAGAAACAAAACAATACTTAAGAAACTTGACTTGAAGTGTAGTTGGAAACAAACTAAAGCAACTTGAAGAAATAAGTGTTTAAAACCAAAATTATCCTAAATTGAACATCAAACCAGTCCCTTGTCAAGATTTTCCTTTGCCGTCACACAAAAGCTAAGCTAGAAACCCTCTAGCTCAAAAATCAGCGAAGAAAACTCCCTGGATCAGTTTGCACTTGACTGATGCGAATTGATCTTCCTGATCGGTCACGGAGCCGATCAGGACTCCTGCTGATCAGATTGGAGACCGATCAGTATCAATTCTGTCCGATCACGAAGACCGATCAGTAGCAGAGAAACTCCACGATCTCCTCCTGCTTGATACGCTGACAGGCGACTTAGGCTCAGAAACCTCAGAAACTTTCCGAAGAACCCCTCCGAATTGCTCCGACAGCTCCGATCAAAGAAAACCAGCGATCAAGCAAGACTCGATTGGCATGAACAGAGCTCCGGCGAAACCCTCACCTGAGCTTCCAAAGACGAAGATGATTAGCAAACTTAATAGGAAAACATACATCGACGATTCAAAACCTTGAAAAGAAACGAATTTGATGTTGGCCGCGCACGATCGGAGACGAAAACTGTGAAAACGATGAACAGAGAAGAAACTACGCGATGACTCAGCTCGGGCGGAGGGAGTTTCTGATTTTTACTAATTCCAATTCAAATTAAACGGTTGTGATCATCCCCGCTTAATCCAACGGTCAGATCATCTCTGATTGGACCCAAACTTTCCATATCTCCATCAATGGTCAGGATCTTCTTCTCCTTAGCTTGGAACGATCAGATCTGCAACGGATGGCTTTGCCATTCCTTTTGAATGGACGGCTTAGGCTCCTTTCGAGCTTGGTCTAACGGCAAGATGACTTCTGATTGGGACCAAAACTTCAGATCTTGATCTGTGGACTTGATTAACTCTACCTTGAACTCTGATTGATCAGAAGATGAAAGATGGCTTAGATCTCCCCATTTCTTGATTGGACGACCCACATTTATCCATTTCTTGATCCTCTTGATTGAAGCTAAGTCTGAACTCAAGTTCGATCCGATCTGATCTAGGTCCATGATCATTCAAAGCCTACAAAATTAGATTCAAATTTTAATGCCAAAATATCTCAAATATACAAAGATTTGCAATCAAATCTAAAATAGAAATAACTCATGGAACCTAATGTAAATGCAAACTTAAGCATATAAAAAGAGATCAAAACATGGATTTGAGAGCTTAATTTGATTAACAAAATGGTAATTATCACGCATCACTGAGCCAGCTGTTATCAAGTTTCTGTGGAAGAATATCTTGTGTCGGTATGGGATTTCCCATAAGCTGGTCTCGGACAACAGAAGACAGTTTCAGGGTTGAAAAGTACATGAATGGTGCTCAGCGTATGGCATTCAGCAAGCCTTTACATCCGTAGCATATCCCCAAAGCAATGGCCAGACATAAGTAGCCAATCGGAAAATCTTGAGGGGCTTGAAGACTAAGCTTGACCACGCGGGTGACACCTGGGTCGACGAGTTGTCGAGTGTCTTGTGGGCTCGGCGAACCACACCTAGAGAAATACGGGTCACACACCCTTCCAGTTGGTCCGGATGCATGGTGCCCCACGCTCTTTGGGATTAAGCCGGCCGAGTGTCCAGACTATCGCCTCTGAGCGAGTTATAAGTGGGCATGCCCCACACTCCCCTTGGCTCGCCTCCCAATTCAGACGCGTGGCGACCCATGCTCCTTGGGATTAAGCTAATTGAGTGTCCAGACTCTCGCCTCTAAGCGAGTTATAAGTGGGCATTCCCCACGCACCCCTCGGCTCAGCTCCCAGTCCAGACGCGTGGCTACCCACGCTCCATAGGATTAAGGCGATCGAGTATTCAAACTCTAGCCTTCTGAGAAAATAGCCTTGTACTTGACTCGACACCTTGAGCGGACGCGTGGCGGCCCATGCTCCTAGGGATAGATCCGACCAAGTGAACAAACTCTCACCGACTGAGTGAGCAACGGTTTGTTGGGGCTTGAGTTCCTTCGTAGGGAGCGAGGTGACCCGCATTCCTTAAAAGAGATCCGACCGAATGTGCTTAGTCTCACCGACCGAATACGCAACGTGAAGGCTAGTTCCATACCTTAGCTTAAATAAGTTATATGTCCTCTGGCCAGGATAGCCGTTGAGTTACCCGAGTCGACTTCACGAGGAATAAGTCAGGGCCCCCTGAGTGTCAGACCAGGCCACCAACACTTAGAAACAAAGAGGCAACAACACACACACAAGACAATACGCAAACAGAAGAAATAAACTTGCATTTAACATAAGTGCATTACAAAATGAGGCAAGCCTCTACAAGGAAAAAAGAAAAGAAAAGAACAAAAACAAAAACCCCGACCCTCACTTGAAGGATCGAAGAACCTCCTCCGACATCTGCTAGGTCAGGCGACCAGCTTGACAATGTTGACCTGGTGGTCGGGCGGAAGGTGCCCCCAGCTTAAGTTGCTCAAATGTGCTGAGCATTTGCTGCTTAAGCATAGGTCGTAACCTTTGGGATAGCTCGCGGCTGAATTCCATGGAGTTGAGGTATACAACCCGCCGAGCATCCCACCAAGCTGCCTCACCCGCCTTATATGCCCGGAGCTCCGAGTGAGCGGCCTCCCAAGCAGACTGCTGCCCCCGGAGTCGGCTCAGTTATTCCGCCCGAGCGTTGAGCTCTTCATCCCGATCGGTCAGCTAGGTCGCCAGGGCTTCGGTCTTCTCGACTTAGGCCAACAGCTCCTGCTCCTTGGCTGCCGGGTCGGAGTGCAAAGAGGTGGCTGACTGCAACGTCTCGTGGAGCTCCTCCTTGGCCTTGGTGAGCTCGTCCCCAGCCTTAGCCTCAAGGACCCAGGCCTTGCACCCCGTATACTCCAAGTTGGAGACTCGGAGGTGTGCCTGAGCGACTGCTGTGTCTACCGAGTCCTCTTGGGTTCGGGCGATCTCCAACTGATCCTCCGAGTGAGCTAGGCGGTCTTGCAAGGCGATAATATCGGCCCGTAGATCATTCACGGTCTCCTCGTTGGAGACCAGCTGAGCGTGCCGAAGCCGTGTCTCTAGCTGCTCCACCTAGCGCTCCGCTCGCAGCCGAGCCAGGGAATGGGCTATCATGCTAACGACCATGCTATAAGCAGAACCCCAAAGCTGCAAGCAACAAAGCATATTTCACTACTGAGCCAAGAAGAAACATAAGAAAAAAAAATACAAATACGAAACAAGCATACTTGAGTAGCCTCGGACAGAAATGCGTTCGCTCGGCTAGTACGACCCCGGTAGTTGGCTTCTTGGAGGCCCTGAAGGAAATGGTGCGCCAAGGGTCCATAAAGATGGATCTCCTGGGACCACTCGGCTGGCTCATCCGTCGGCCTCTCCAGGCCTGTGGCGGGGTCGGCACAGGAGGGCATGAGCAGATGAAGAGGTTGGTTGCTCGGACCCTCAACAGGTCGGTCGGCTCTCGTCGTTGCCTCCGGGCCCGATGGAGATGACACGTTGATGGGAGCCGAAGGGGGGAGGGAAGTTGCTTCTCGCTGAGCCAGCTGCTCGGCGACACGAGATTCTAACTCGACATCGTCCATGTCAAACCCCTCCTATAGGGTTGCCGCGAGCATCATGTTTGCTGCAACATAACAATGGTTTAGTTAACTATAAATATTCAAAGGACAGAATGAGAAGTTTATCGTGTGATCTGGGTCAACGGATGATACTTGGCTGAGCCCAAACACGTATAAAATATCCTTGCTGAGCAGGTGAACTCCATGAAAATGTCGACCCCCGATCTTAGACAGGGTCGACTGATAGGGATCGGTAGTTCTTGGAGAGAGGGGGAGGAGAAAAGAGGTCGGAGATCCAAGAGGTAGGCCAACTTGGGGCCAGGGTGGTGTTTACAAAAAAGAAACGCTCCTTCCAACCCTTATTCGAGGTCGAAAGTTTCGCTAGGAAAGATGTTTTGGCTCGGGCCTGGAAAAAAAAGTCGCCCGACTCTTGCTTCTTGGGATAAAAGAAATAATAGAAGATATCAGGCTGAAGGGGAATTTTGTACAAAAAAAAAGACAATCACCGACCCATAGATCAGACGGATGGCGTTCGGGGCCAGCTGAGAGAGAGGGATTTGAAAGAAGCGACAGATGGAGAAAATAAAAGGGTGGATCGGGAAGCGAAGCCCGACCTGAAGATGGTCCCGAAAGATAGTTATGAAGTTGAGAGGAGCGCTCTCAGGTCGGTCTGTCGGATCTGGTAGGCGAAGGTGGTGGTCGAAGGAGATGTGGTAGTCGGATTGGATTTGGTCGAGGTCATGATGATGAAGATCGGACACCATGGTAGTATACCATGGGTCCGAGTGAGAAGAGGAAGAATGCATAAGGAGGTAAAGGAAAAAGAATTGACCGAGTGAGAAAAGGTGCTGCCGGAGACGAAGGACATGAGGCTGTTATCGCCGAAGGTCGTCGGAAATCTAGCAGAGAGCACAGGAGCAACAGGACGACATGAGAGTAAAAAAGCGATTGCAAAAATAGCGAGGGGGAGGCCTATTTATAGGGTCGAGCGGACGATGTCGAGCGTCCGATGGTGATCCGGAGAAAAGGCGGGAAAGGATCTGGGCCGTCCGATCAAATCCTAGGTAATTCCCGAGGCTCAGCGTTACACGTGTGTGCCGCCTATTCAATGTGTCAGGCGGCGGACGTTTCATTACCCGGGAGACCAATAGCCATCGGATGTGTGGCCCCTGCAATTAATACGGTAATAAGTACGAGAGATTCGAATCGGCTCGGTAAGAGTCAACGACAAGACAGATAAGACACACAGATGGTGCGGGCCAGCACGCCGCTAGGCAGTCGAGAGGTAAGCAACGCAAATTAGTCAAGCAGCCCACTTGGGGAGTGCCAGACTTGCTCTGAACTAGTGATCCGAAATGGCCGCTGCCAATGCGACTCTTGTCCAGCTGCTGCTCCCCTCTCTGTGTCTTTTCCTCTTCAGTATTCTTCTCATATTTCGCCGTCAGCGCCGAAACCACCGCCGTCTGCCGCCCAGTCCCCCTTCCTTTCCGATTTTAGGCCACCTCCACCTCCTCAAACCGCCGATCCACCGCCCTCTCGCCGCCATCTCCGCCGCCCAAGGCCCCGTCGTTTTCCTCCGCTTCGGTTCGCGCCCCGTCCTCCTCGTGTCCTCTCCGTCGGCTGCCGAAGAGTGCTTCACCGTCCACGACGTCGCGTTCGCGAACCGCCCCCGCTTCCTCGCCGGCAAGATCCTCGGATACGACTACACCTCCATTATTTGGGCGCCCTACGGGTCCTACTGGCGCGACCTACGCCGCATCCTCTCCGTGCACTTGCTCGCGTCCGGCAGCCTACGCGCCTCCTCCGAGCTTCGCACGGGGGAGATCAGAGCCCTCGCGCGGAACCTCTTCCTCCAGCAAGGCGGCGGCAGCGGCGGCTCGCCGAGGAGGCTGGATCTGAAGTCGGCTTTGTTCGACCTCGCGTGCGGCATCGTCGAGCAGCTGGTGGTTCCGCTGACGGGGGAGACGCCAGAGCAGAGGCTGATCGTTAGGGAGATGGTGAGCGAGGGACTACGGTTGAGCGCGGCGGGCGTGAACGCAGGGGACTACCTGCCGGCGTTTATGAGAGTGGCCTGGCGGGGGTTGGAGAAGAGGCTAATAAGGCTTCAGAGGAGGAATGATGAGTTTTGGGGAAAACTCATAGTGCAATGCCGAGAGAGACGACAGATCGAGGAGAATGGCGGCGGCGGCGGCGGCGGCGGATTCGGCGGCGTGGATGGGAAAGGAAGCAGGACAGTGATGGACGTTATGCTGTCGCTGCAGAACAGCGATCCGGAACGCTATACGGATAACATTATCAAGGGTCTAATTGGGGTACGTGGATACTCTTCATCTTCCTGAGTACTTGGGTAAATAAAATTTTATTTAATTAATTAATTTTAAATAAAAATAATCAAACTAATATTGTTATTTAGTTTATTCTATTTAATCCAATTAAAAAATTAAAATCGAAATCTAATCGAATTAATTAGATTTAAAAAAAATAAAAATTGAATTAACCGAACGGTTCAGCTCGATTATTCTGATTTTAACGAATTTTTACTCCCCTTTAATTTTAACGGTAAGAATTCTCTCGCTATATATATTCTTAGAGATTTTTTTTTCATTTTCAAATCATTGAACAGTCAATTAAAAATCATCTCATAATTTATCTTCTTTCAGAGATAAATTATGAGCGGCGTCAGAGATGAGTATTGACAATTAAGAGAATAATGTTCATATTCAATTTATTTATTTATTTATTTTTGAAAAACGTTTCTGTTGTTTTACAGGCGATGTTTGCCGCAGGAACAGAGACCTCCTCCGTCACTATAGAGTGGGCCATGAGCTTGCTGCTAAACCATCCTCACGTCCTCCAGAAGGCCGCCGCCGAGCTCGACACGACGGTCGGCCACGCGCGGCCGGTCTCGGAAGACGACCTCCCCAACCTCCCCTACTTGAACTGCATCGTCCACGAGACTCTGCGGTTGCACCCCGCCGGCCCTCTCCTCGTGCCCCGCGAAACTTCCCAGGACTGCACCGTCGCGGGATTCGACGTCTCCGCCGGCACCATGCTGCTCGTCAACGTGTGGGCTATCCACAGGGACCCCGGCCTCTGGGACGAGCCCGAGAAGTTCAAGCCGGAGAGGTTCATGGAGGGGGAGGCGTCGGTGGAGGGATACAAGCTCATGCCGTTCGGGATGGGGCGGCGGCGGTGCCCCGCGAAGGGTCTGGCTATGCGAACGGTGGGGCTGACGCTGGCGACGTTCGTCCAGTGCTTCGAGTGGGAGAAAGTGTCGCCGGAGGAGGTGGACATGACGGAGGGACCAGGACTGTCCATGCCCAAGGCGACGCCATTGGAGGTGTTGTACAAGCCACGCCGGAGCATGGTGCAACTCCTTTCGCAGCTGTGAGCTTAACAAGAGGATGATCTGAAGGGCTTCAAAAAAATTAATTTTAGCTTCTATGTTAAAATAATTAAAATAAAATTTAGAGTGATGATAGGGAGAGTGAATTTGGGAGAGTGAATGGGAGAGTGAATGACGTGGCAGTTATTGTATACACGTCCGATCGACAATCGGACACGACCGGCGGCCTTCGGCCGCCGCCCCGAACCAAACTATATCCTGGGGGGCACGATGAACCCGTCGGGGATCGCCACAATTGCGATCTCGCATCATTGACCGTCGATTTCGATGGGTTCACCGTTGCCGGCCATCCTGACGAGTTCACCGTCCTTCCAAGGTATAGTTTGATTCGGGACAACAATCAGAGACCGCCGGTGGTGTCCGATCGTCGATCGGACGTGTATATAATAACTGGACGTCATTCACTCTCCCATTCACTCTCCCAAATTCACTCTACCCATCATTACTCTAAAATTTAAGGAATCAGGCTCGATAAGCTCTGTATTCGGTATGGTTATCCCACGGACGGACTCGGTTGGCAAGGCGTCTGACCGTTTGTTTTGGAGATCTCAGATTTCAGAGTCGCCAGTTGCACACGGGATAAAAATCTGATCTGCTGGCTTAAATCTTTTCAACCTCAAACACCTTATCCAATCAATAAATTAATAAATTATGATTTATCTCCTTTTGAATACATGTGGGGCAGGGGCCTCTAAAATAACGGTCCTATCTTTTCATTCGGTATTCCTATCTTTTCATTCGGTATTCGGTAAGGTATGGACTTATTGTAATAAATTATTATATGGTAAATATTAAATCTCTAAATAATTAAAGATGCATTACTTTATTTTTTAAAAAAAATTTATTTGCCGTACCAATCTGAATTATAACTTTTAATTTATTTTTTTTAAAAAAAAAGTCTATTGAATTATTTGTTCCTCGTTCATGTCCCGACAAATTAAAAGTGTCAATCCCACGAAATAACGTAGCTGGTTCAGGTAAAAATAATTATTATTCATAGGCTTGGCTCAATTACTAAAGGATTCGGAATGTCCCACTGGCAAAATAATAATTATTCTACAGACTGATAAATAAGGAGAAATTGAGGGGAAAATAAAAAATAGAATCCAAAGAAAACAAAGTAAAATCATCGTTTGTAAAAAAAGTAAAATTTTATTAATAATAGTGGATGAATTTTCAAACAACTAAATATCTATTTATATAGACTGAACTTAAGATTTAAGGAAAGTAATGAAATTCTGACCTATAAAACTCACCTCCTGTCTCTTAAAAAAGAAAAGAAATCCTTGAAAAGAAAAATTAATAACCAAAAAAATTATTTAAATAGGATTGACAATTCCTAATCCATAAATACCCTAAATATTGTAAAAATGAAAGTTACTAAAAATAATTAAGAATATGTTCGGAGGCTCTAAAAAAGACCTAAATAACAAGTTTCTCAATAACAATAGTAGATTTTTAAATTTCGCATGTGTCAATCCCGATCGAGTTAAAAATTATGACTCCTTAAATTTCAAGGGATCATATTGGTTGATCCATCCCAGGTTGAGAAGAACTCAACCTCGAATTCATACTAACCTCATCATCATTCACCAAGTAAGGAGTCAAGTGTTTACATTGAAGACATCAGAAGTCTTCAAATGACTAGGAAGATGCAACTTGCAGAGATTGTTGTTGATCTTCTATATTATCTCACACGGTTCAGGCTAGCCACATTAGCATTCACCGAATAAGGAGTTAAGTGTTTTACATTCAAGACATCAGAAGTTTTCAAATAATTAGGAAGGCATAACTTGTAGACATTATTATTGATCTTCTATACTAGCTCACACGGTTCAATCTTCCGATCCTTTAACTTATTATACTCACCAATAAGGAAGCGATCATGAGTTAATTAATATAGTCTAGATAAAATCTCTGACCTCAAAAAGTATTTGACGATGATGACTATCAACCTGAGTCTTGTACTTGGGACTGCTCTTAAGAATTGTCAATTTCACCTGCTCACGAATGCCTAGAAGATTTTCTGTCATTTCATTTGCTTTTGGACTAAATCATCCTACATATGGAATAAGGGCTAAGTCTATAACCTTGGATGGGTTTCGCCCACAGAAAATCTCAAAAGGACTCAAACATTTGGTCATGTCTCTCGATCTGTTATAGGCAAACGTTGTCATGTAAATGCATGATCTTCTTGAAATAAAGATGGACAATTTGGGCAGCATTCATAGTCTTCTTGTAAGTCACAATGTGTAAGGGTGAGCAAAAATTCGGTTAAATCGAATAAACTGAAAGAATCGATCAAATTTTAAAATTCGATTTGGTTTATTAGAAATTTTGATTTTTTTTTCAAAAAAATCGATCAATTCGATTTATTCGGTTCGGGTTCGGTTTGAAATTTTTTATTCGGTTAAACCAAATAGACCAAATACATTGAATTTTTGGTAAAAATTAAAAATTTTGTCCCTATTTTTAAGACTGAAATCGAATTTTTTTATTAAAAACACGAATTTTTAAACATGAATTAAAAATTTTGGTTAATTTGGTTTTTACCAAATTAATCGATATTTTATCGGTTCGGATCGGTTTGATTTTTTTGAAAAATTGGTCGATTCAATTAGTTCGAAAAAAATAGGTTCGGTTCAGTTTTAATCAAATACTGACTCCTAACAATGTGTGTTATCTCTGAGAATTTGTCAACCACAACCAGAAACAAATACAATGTTCATTGGAGCAGGGTAATCCTAATAAAAAAATGTATACTGTCATCGAACCAAATAACTTTAGGAACAAGGGAATGTACAAGTCTGCACTGGTCAAAACCCTCTTAGATCATTGGTATACATGACATTGTTCTACAAAATTAGCTACATCACTCGTCAACTTGAGCAAATGAAGATCAGGAAAGATGAGGGCCAACGTCTTATCATGTTAAAAGTGTTCCTCATTATGAAACCCACTCATAGTCTGTTGCCTCAGAGATAGAGCCATCAAGTTTGGTTGAGCTTATTGAGTTGGCTTGCTCTATCAAAAAATTTAAGTGAGTTGGATTGAAATTGTAGGACCCATGTAGACCGTCTAGAAGAGGGTGAATAGCTCTGCAAATTAAATACTAAATCTTTTCCTAACTCTTTGCAAATATAACAAATTAGTTTAAGCAGTTATAACAATAAGCAACATTAACAACTTAAAAATAAAACAAGTAAAAGATTCAGACAATAGGATTTACTTGCTTGCTATCGGAGAAGTTGCTAATCCAAAGCAATAGCAACGCACTAAAAAAATCTCTTTGTTGTAGGCGAAGAAGTCTCTTACAATCTTCGAAAGATCACAACAAGACTAGGAAAATTTTTACAAGTTATTGTCTTTTCTTCCAAGGTTTAGGGGTTATTTATAGTTTGAAAACTAAAGTTATTATTGTGCTAGCGTAGACCTAAGGCG
Organism: Boesenbergia rotunda; assembly: GCA_024364735.1. NCBI lineage: Eukaryota > Viridiplantae > Streptophyta > Magnoliopsida > Zingiberales > Zingiberaceae > Boesenbergia > Boesenbergia rotunda. Next base: position 331,924 of record JAGFNQ010001538.1, on the reverse strand, counting down.
TCTCAGATCGCCTCAGTTGTGATATGAGACGTCACAAATGGATAGATTTTTAGCCACGCTACCAACGGTAAGTTGTCGTTAACTTTTGATCTGAGACATCTCAGTTCCAACCCGAGGTGTTTCAGTTCTGACTTGAGGCACCTTAGGTAAAAACTGAGGGGTCTCAGTTTTGTTTTTGTGCAGGACTGTTCTCCTCAACTGAGGTGCCTCCCAAAGCAAATGAGGTGCCTTAGTTGACCATCTGGTCAAAGTCAACTATTATGTTGACTTTTTCGTATTTCGTCTGTTTGGGTGATTTTCGACCAATTAGAGTTAAGTTCACTCGAACCCGACTCTACTTTTTGCCTCGAACGGACTTTCTCTCTAGTTTTTTGTCCCTCGAACGTCTTGCACGCCTTTCTCATCCACCGGCGTAATCTTCCGTAGTCTTTGCATCTCTCGGATTCATTGAGTCCGTCGACTCCCTTCTCATGTCATCCTTCTTATCTGTTGCATCTTCCGTTCAACTTTCTGTGCTCATAAGCTCTTGTACATTTAGACACAGGGATCAAACCAACCAGGACTTGACTTAACTTGGTTGATCACATCAAAACTATCTTGGGATACTTATAGACATTTTACCAACCCATTTAAAGACGGGTGATCCTGTCGACAAGTGAAGACCGGTTCTCACTCGGATGACTCGGTCTGACCAAGACGACCCGGTCTGCTATAACTCGGGGGTCGGACTCGGGCTCAAGTAAGGATCCAGCTCAAGTCACTCGGCTCGAACCGAAATGAAGCTCACAAAGTGGAGTTGAGGGTTGCAAATGGTAGCCAAAATCCCTTTTTTTTTTTGGAGCCCAAAGGGGGGTTTATATAGGGGGAGGAAAGCCCTCTGCCATGTCAGAGATGTCCTGTCTCATTAAGGATGAGTCAGTTGGCAGACTGAGCCAGTGGCAGCTTTAGTGGTCCTATGAGGCTGACATAGCCGCCTAACACCCTGTCCCAACTGTCTCTTCTGGTTCTCATTTACACTCGGCAGCTCTGTCAGGCAACTTTGTCAGGTAATGATTATGTCAGAGGCCTGCCAGATTATTACTACAAAGATGACCCTATAATTGTTTGGTCGGCTCGCCTTAACTGATAGTCTGAGTTGGTCGGGTAAGTCTGGATCCTGAGCCTACACTCATGGAGCGGACTCAGGGTACTTGGCTAGGGGCTCCCTGACCTCAGATGCCTGAACCCGAGTGCCCGACCTCGGGTGACCGACCCCAAGTGCCTGACATCGGATGACCGACCCCGAGTGTCCGACCTCGGGTGACCAACCCCGAGTGTATGACTTCGGGTAACCGACCCTGAGTGCCCGACCTCGGGGGACCGACCCTGAGTGACCGTCTTCGGGTGGCCGACCCCGAGCGCCGGACCTCGGGTGACCGACCCTGAGTGTCCGACCTCAGGTGGCCGACACCGAGCGCCCGACCTCGGGTGAGCGACCCCGAGTGGCCGACCTCGGGTGGCCGACTCCGAGTGTCTGAACCCGAACCGAGGTCGTATCTACCTTGACCTTCACTCTTCTGGTTAAGCGTCAAGCCAGGCCCAGGAGCCCGAGAGCGACCTGGCTTAACTTCCCCTGATTCGGGCCATGCTAGATCGGACCCGACTGGGCCTCCAACCCTTCTAAAAAATCATTCGCCCGGATCACAAGCCTCCCCTTCAAGTCTAGTCGAAGGAGGCGCTCAGTCCGACTGACTAGGCTCCCGGCCCGGGCGGTCAAACCTCCTTCCCACCTTCCCTCGCGTCACTTCATACTCCTAATCTTCTTCCTTAAATGCCAGATCTCCCATCAAATCGCCCATTAATGCGAGACCACGTGTCACTTCCCGACTGGAGGCCTCTGGTACCGAGGCGTCATCGGCATGGCTCGTGCAGCGTCCAAGCGAAGCTTCGTGACCTCGGGAATGGCAGGAGATGGATGATCAGGATCTGAGCCCGCCTTTTTCTCTCTCTGGATCCAACGATCCTCCTTACTTTGCCCGCAGTATAAATAGATTCACCCCCTCATTTTACCCTTCTTCACTCTAACTTCTGCTTTTCCTTCTGCTCACGTCCGACCTCCGCCGCCCGACCTCCGTGAGCTCCGGCGACCAGTGTTTCCGGTGATCCTCGTTCTTAGGTATTCCTTTCCTCTGTCGAGTCTTTTCTTTGTATTTTCCGACCCCATCTTGATGGTCGAGTCATCTGTTCCACCCGAGCCATGGTACTTAACCACTCGTTCATCACTAACCCTAGGTCAATTAGAAACCTTACGTATAGACTACCAAATACCCGAGGACCACCTAATGGCTCTCCCGGACCGTCGGGACCGACCCCACGGACCTCCTTTAGATTACTTCACCGTCTTCTCTGACCAATTACTGGCCGGGCTACGTTTTCCGCTTCACCCTTTCTTCCATGAGGTCTATCGATACTTCCAAGTATCCTTGTCCCGATTAGCTCCCAACTCGAATAGGATCTTGTGCGGTAGCGTGATCCTTTTCACCGCCTATGAGGTCCCCTTAGAACCCTGAGTATTTAACTACTTCTATTATCTTAAGAAGCAAGAGCCCGGGAACTTCTATTTCCAAGCTCGGATCAAGTCGGCTTTTTTGGAGAAGGTCCCGTCTTCCAACAAAGGTTGGAAGTCTCACTTCTTTTATGTTAAGTCTGCCCCACCCCCGACTTGGCCCACCGAGTGGGTGGAAGACCTTCCTGACCAACCTCCAGTGTCCAAGAATCTTCACTCGGATCCCGGCTACCAGTTTGCCTTTTCCAAGCTAGGGGGAACCCGCTACCATGCGGGTAAGCTGCTGATCAAGGGCATGCTATATCTCTTTCGGCTGAGTCAGATCCCGGCGGAGTTACCCGGCACCCTTGGTAAGTTTTTACTAGGGTTGTAAGTTTGTTAATGCTAACTAAAACTCTGTCCCTGTTGCAGCTGAAACCATGTATAGCGCCTGAGTGACTGACGTATTGGCTCTGGAGGAAGAAGCCATGGAGGCTTTGGCTGCAAAGCTAGCCGCTGAGCGGGCGGTGCCACCCATAAATGTCGTCCCAGCCCCCGAACGTCCTGCAGCCGATGATGATGACTTTGCGGATGACCTCACGGCCGGAAGATCTAACGAGACTCCTCAAGTGGTGGATGAGGGGCGACCGATCAAGCAGAGGAAGAAGAAGAAGAAGAAACTGAGCCAGCTGCTAGCGAGAGTCTGATGAGGAAGCGTCGCCGGGTAACTATTTCCTCGGGTGCACCCTCGGCTCAAGGACTGGCTTCGGGAGGTCAAGCTACGCCGACCCCTCACTTAGACCGTGCTCCATCTGGCACTCGGGCCCCGTCTTCCAGCTTAGCCCCCCTCGGTCGGGCACCCGAGGCTCGACTCCAACCACCTCTCGTTCAGGCGCCTTGACCTTGTCCTCAGTAAGGCATCGCTCGGGAGCCTCGACCTCGGGCACTGCCCCTTCTCCTCGAGTCCCCCTGACGGACGCATCAAACGTCGAGGCGGTAGAGGCTCTTCTGTCAATGCACTCTCCTCCCCGACCGATGGTGGACATTCAGCTCCCTTCAGCGACCACATTGACTCAGATAGTTCAGCCTCAGCCGATTAGCCTGCACGGTAGATTGGTCGCCTGCTGGGATCAAGGTCGGGCCATGACCTCGGAAACGAATCCCATGAGTCTAGCCGATAATTTTTTCATGGAAGCCACTCAGGTATTCCCTTCTTTTTCTTACCTATCTTCATTTCCATTTATGCTAATAGTATTTTCATTATGGTGTAGCATTGGGATAGGAGCCAGTCGGTCAGACCTTAATCACAAACATTAGGGAGCGTCGGGCAGCCGAAATGAAAGTAAAGAAACTAGAGAGTAAGCTGGCTCATTGCACCCTCCCTCCGGGTGATGAGGGCTTGGATCAGCTACGTTCGGAAATAACCACACTAAGGCTACAGCTATCAGATTTTGAGGCTCGGTCGGCGGAAGAGCACTTAGCGCTAGCTAGCGCCTCTCGAGAGATAGAATGCCTATCCAATCGGGTGGCTTTCGAAGAGTCTAAGAAGAAAACGGCTCTGGCACGCGCGCCCGAGACCAGCGCGACTGGGACAAGAAAGCCGCAGAAGCCAAGGGCCTTCAGCAAAAATTGAAGGAGTCGGTCGAGGCCCACCATCGGACTCAGCTCGCTCTGACAAACAAGGAGGCCGAGCTAGCAGCGCAGCAAGAAGTCTTTCGAACCCTGGAGGCACAACTGGTGACCAAGGAGGAGAGCTTGGTGGCTCGGGAGGCTACCATTCAGGAGAGGGATGCTGAGATTGCCCGATTAAAGAAGGAATTGGTAGACTACAAGTCGGGTGAGTCAGCGCGGATTGAGACGGCCCGTCTGGCCTACATCCGGTCCGGCCCTTTCCTTGATCAGGTGGCTGCGCGCACTAGCAGCATGATCATGTTCGGCGTAAGAGGTGCTATTCAACACCTGAAAAAATCCGAGCACCTTCCTGCAGATCTTCCTCCTAATGCCGTGAAGCCCACCCGGATCAGGGCAACGATTCCTGATGACGCCTTCCCTCCCTTTACTTAAGTTAGGTTTTTATCTTTCTTTACTTTGCTATGACTCGGCCTCAGAGCCTTAAGATTTTGGTGCTACTACGATTGTGCCTAACTCAGCCTGCGAGGCATAATTTTGTAAGGGCCACGGACCCTGCTTTAGTTATGTTGACCCTTTGTTTCTCCATTCTTATCATCGTATTACTTTGCTCGGTTGTCTACAATGTATAAGATTTTCACAAAGTGTTGTTTACTCGGCCTATCCGACTTGTTCGCCGAAGGTCGACGCTTTAAGCCATGTAGCGAATTTTCGCTAAGTGTTGATTGCTCGGGCCACTTGAGCTATTAGCTGCTCAGTCCGATCGGCATCCAGACTCGATCATTTTGCTCGATCAGGTCGCCACCCTGACTCGGCTATGCTGCTCGATCGGATCGACACTCTGACTCCGCTATGTTGCTCGGTCGGGTCGGCACCCTGACTCGGCGTTCCTTCTTGTTCCCAACTGGCTGACCTTCGCGGCAAAACTAAGTCCACTCGTGTGTTTGTGTTTGATTGCTTTAGCCTTACCAGGATGACCAACTACTTAGTTCGTCCATATGAACGTGGGAAGCCACGCCCATGCGGTAGATATTGTGGAAATGTGTTATTTCATATTTCACTTGAGTAAGAGTCTGGACACCGTCTGGCTTACCCTGACGAACGTGGAACGCCACGCCCGACCGAACGTGGAACGCCACGCCCGATCGGCGCCGAGTCCGGTGGGTGCGTGGGAGCATGTCCACTTATAACTTGCCTTACCAAGAGTCTGGGCACCGTCCGACTTACCTTAACCGAGCGTGAGCTGCCACGCCCGACCTGGCCCGACCAAACGTGGAACGCCATGCCCGATCGGCGCCGAGTCCGGTGGGGTGCGTGAGAGCATGCCCCACTTAATAACTTGTCTTAGCAAGAGTCTGGACACCGTCCGACTTACCCTGACCAAGCGTGGACTGCCACGCCCGACCGGGCCCGACCGAACGTGGAACGCCACACCCGATCGGCGCCGAGTCCGGTGGGTGCGTGGGAGCATGCCCACTTATAA
>JAGFNQ010001538.1:289173-324324 GCA_024364735.1 Boesenbergia rotunda | reverse complement strand
TGCTGTTAGTCAGCACTCGGATTGGATGAGCCAAGAAGTAAGAGTGAAGACGCCGAGCCATCAATACAAGAACATAGGCCAATTTCTTGAGTGTAGGATACCTACACTCGGTTTCCTTAAGTAAATGTCCAAAGAAGTAGACCGGCTGCTGCTCAGTCTCCTTTTGGGTTACAAGTACAGCGCTCACAACTCCCTCATTAGCTGACAGATAAACATACAATGGCTCTCCCTCTTCAGGCTTAGCTAGCACCGGCAGGCTGACCAAGTAACTCTTCAATTCTTCAAAAGCCCAGTCAGACTCAGCATCCCACTGGAACTTAGTGGCCTTGCGTAAAATCTTGAAGAAGGGCAGACTCCTATCAGCCGACTGAGAGATGAATCGGGAGAGGGCAGTGATCCTTCCCGTCAAACGCTGGACTTCCTTCAGATTCTTGGGTGGAGGCATGTCTAGCAGAGCCTTTACCTTGCCCGGATTAGCTTCTATTCCCTGCTCAGTCAGGATGTAGCCGAGGAATTTTCCACTCTTAGCTCCAAATAGGCACTTGGACGGATTGAGCTTCAGGCCATACCTTCTGAGAGTGCAGCAAGTTTCTCTCACGTCCGCTATTAGGTCAGCAGCCCGTAGGGATTTGATAAGAATATCATCCACATACACTTTCACATTCCTCCCGAGCTGCTCTTTAAATACCTTGTTCATTAGCCTTTGGTAGGTGGCCCCTGCATTCTTGAGCCCGAAGGGCATGACCGTGTAATAGTAAGTGCCCGCAGCTGTGACAAAACTAACCTTTTCCTGATCACTCGGGGACAGCGGCACCTGATGGTACCCCTGATAAGCATCTAGCATACAAATAAGCTCACTCCCTGCAGTGGAATCTACCATCTGATCGATTCAGAGGAGTGGATAGCAGTCTTTGGGACAAGCCTTATTGAGGTCTCTGAAGTCTATGTAGACTCTCCACTTGTCTCCTGGCTTGGAGACCAGCACTACATTGGCCAGCCAAGCAGGGAATTGCACCTCTCTGATATGTCCTGCCTCCAGCAGCCTTTCCACTTCTGCCTGGATGATTTTGTTCTATCAGGGCTAAAATCTCTTTTCCTTTGCTTCACTGGTCGGGCGTCAGGATAAATATGCAGCTTGTGTTCCATAACCTCGGGTCTGACTCCTTTCAAATCTCGTTGGGACCAGGCGAAGACATCTTGATTTTCGGTCAGACACTCTACTAACTGTTGCTTGAGGTCAGGCTGCAATCCAGGGGCTATCCTCACCTTGGTTTCTTCTCGGTCAGGCAGGAGCTGGACCTCTTCCTTTTCTTCTATCAGCTCGGCCCAGGGAGAAGGCTGCACCATATTACAACTGGCGGGAGGAGCTCAGAAGGTCTTCCTCACCTACACTCCGACGTCATCAACATAGCACCGACGTGCTACCTTCTGATCCCCTCTAGCTTTGCCAACCTGGTCTCCTACTGGAAACTTGACCTTCAGATAAAAGGTTGATGCCACAGCTCGAAATTCATTAAGTGTTGGTCTGCCCAAGATAGCATTATACGCTGAAGGTGCATCCACGACAAGGAAGGTTGACCATCTAGTCCTCCTCAAGGGCTCTTCTCCAAGTGAGATGGCCAATTTTATTTGGCCAAGGGGCTGGATCTCATTCCCTGTGAATCCGAACAAAGGAGTGACCACAGGCTGCAACTCAGTGGTCTCAATCTGCAGTTGCTCAAATGCTTTCAAGTACAAAATGTTTACTGAACTCCCTATGTCTACAATGGTCCTGTGGACTGGATAATTGGCTATAACCGCCATGATGACCAGGGCATCGTCATGAGGCACTTCTACTCCCTGTAGGTCAGAGGGGCCAAAACTGATTTGTGGTCCTTGCGCTTGGGCTGAACTGCTACCCACCTGATAGATATCCAAACGCTTGACCTGAGACTTCCGAGCTCGGTTAGAGTCTCCATAGGTGGGGCCACCAGAAATCACGTTGATGGACCCATGCACGGCGTTTTGTTGATTAGCTTGTTCCTCACTTGCGTTCCCCTGCCCGAGAGAGCCAGGGGTCGGGAATAACTATCTAGCTGCAAGGGCGTTCGGTCGGACATTGGGTTCTGACTAGTTCGGCGGTGCTCTTCCTCGGCCGCGGCCACCCCCCTGATGGGCTCCTCTCGGGCTTCCTCGGCCGGTGCGGCCTCGACCCCGACCAGCCTGCCAGCAGTCCTGCAGGTCGTGGGTGTGGCTGTTGTGGAAGGAACAATAGGGCTGCCATCTGGCTGGGAGGCATCCCTGAGCCACCTGCTGGACAATACCTCGCTCGGCTCCCTGCCTGTGTCCCAGAGCTCGAGGACTTCTGAGAGGTCCTCTAGGAGGCATAGTTCTCTGATGATGCTGAGGAGTCTCGGGTATAGGTTTGGCTACCGGCCGCCTAGCAGCTTGCGCTTCTTCCACATCCACATACTTGGTGGCTTTGCCCAAGAGGCTCTCAAAGTCCTTTGGAGGTTTTCGGATCAGTGACCTGAAGAATTCGCCTTCCTACAGACCTTGGGCAAAGGCACTGATCAGCACCTCGGGCGTGGCAGTGGGTAAGTCCAAAGCGACCTGATTGAATCTTTTGATGTAGGCCTTCAAGGGCTCCTTGGAACCTTGCTTCAGGGTGAACAAGTTTAAGCTAGTCTTATGGTGTCTCTTGCTACTTGCGAAGTGCTGGAGGAACAATCTCTTGAAGTCAGCAAATTCCCTTACAGATCCCTCTGGGAGTCTGTCAAACCACCGTTGTGCTGGCCCTGCCAGAGTGGTCATGAAGGCTCGGCACTTGATACCATCCGGATATTGATGCAGCAACGAGGCATTCTCAAACTTCATTAGATGCTCTTCTGGGTCGGTAGCCCCTCCGTGCTCGGGGATGGACAGGAGTCGGAAATGTTTGGGTACCGGCTCCTGAAAGACTTGGCTGGAAAAAGGGAACCCGATATGCTCCACTGGGGTCGGGATAAGGGGAGCCTTCCCTTTGTTGGCTCTGGCTTGACTGGAAGAAGCATCATGAGGATCAGACTGTCCTGCCCCCTCTGCGGGGCCAAATAGCGCTCGGTGAAAATGGGGGCTGTCCCCATGGAGAGTTCCTCCTTCAGTGCCCACTCGAGCTGTGGGCTCGACTGGACCTTCCTGAGTGGGGTTGGCGGCCATTCTCTGCTCTGCTGCCAACTTCTGAGCTCTGGCGGTTATCAACAACTCGAGGTCTTCTTGCGAAAGTGTCACGATCACCCGGTTAAAATCACTCATCTTCGGCTTTCGATCAGGCAGATTCCCACAGACGGCGCCAAATTTGATCCTGTCGACAAGCGAAGATCGGTTCTCGCCCGGCTGACTCGGTCTGACCAAGACGACCCGGTCTACTATAACTCGGGGGGTCAGACTCAGGCTCGAATGCGAACAAGGGTCAGGTCACTCGGCTCGGACCAAAACGGGGCTCACGAAGTGGTGGTGTGGTTGCAAAATGACAGCGATCCCATCTTTGGAGCCCAAAGGGGGGTTTATATAGGGGGAGGAAAGCTCTCTGCCATGTCAGAGATGTCCCATCTAATTAAGAATGAGTCAGTTGGCAGACTGAGCCAGTGGCCGCTTTGATGGCCCTACGAAGCTAACATAGCCGCCTGACACCCTGCCCCAACTGTCTCTTCTGGTTCTCATTTACACTCGGCGGCTCTGTCAGATGGTTCTGTCAGGTGATGATTATTACTGACAGAGGCAAGCAGTAATTATTCTGCTGGCTCACCATGACTCACAAGTTGAGTCGGTCGCGTAAGTTTGGACATTCAACCTGCGCTTATGTGGCGACGTCAAGTCATTCGGCTAGGGACTCTCGATCCTGACTATACGACCTCGAGTGACCGACCCCGAGTGCCCGACCCCGAGTGCCCGACCTCGGGTGACCGACCCCGAGTGCCCGACATCGGGCTTCGCTCTTCTGGTTAAGCTTCAGGCCAGGCCCACGAGCCCGAGAGCGACCTGGTTTAACTTCCCCTGATTCGGGCCACGCTATATCGGACCCGACCGGGCCTCCGACCCTTCTAAAAAACTATTCACCCGGATCAATGGATTTAAAATTTTAAGTTTGGAAGGTACTTATTAAATGATAAAAATAATTATTATAATAATGACAATATAAAGGATACATAATATTGTATATTGAGTTGAAATTTAAGAAATAAAGAGAAGAAAAAAATTAATTTAGTATTTCAAAGAATCTAAACTCAATTAGATGTGTGTTAAAAGAAAAACAAAATTAACCAATAGATCAATTATAAAAATATATTTTTAAAGGGGTCAAATAATATATATATTAAGAAATAAAAAAATTATATTAAAAAAATAAAAATTACTACATAAAAATCATGTTATTAAAAATTTGAGAGGGTCATGACTCTCCTTCCGAATCCCTATGTAAATCCGTACTTTAGAGATTGAATGTTAGATAGGATAAAGTTAAAGAAAATTAAGGAGTCATATTTTTAGGACGGAAAATTTCTTAATTATAAGTCGGAAGACAGACAGTAAGACGTGAAAGCTTAAACTCGAGAAAAGAAAGCTCACGACACAAAAGTACAAAGAACATATTTAATATTCTCCATCACATTAACAAACTTCTTCATCAACTTCTTAACATTTATTGCACAGCATAATAAGCACCACATGCATCACTTCGGAGGCACAGTTTTATTCGTTACTAGATATATATCGCGCTAGCGTTATAGTTTTAAAAGGTCTTCAGTCGTTGAAACTCCGCACCAAAAGGTTTCTGAGTAAAGCAGTCTAGATTAGCGCCGTGACTCACCCCGAGCATGTGGCAGTATCTCTTATAGTATTGAATCCGGTTGAAACCCACTTTATCGAAACCGCGCCCACACTCAATACCTCCATTAATGATGTTGGTGATGACACCGTATCCGGGAAGTCTTCCAGCATCTAGATCGTTATCGGACGGCGTCCATTCCCCAGTTATCACATTATGGGCCGAGGGTTTATTATCCTGCGGGGTCATCCAGAACGAAATGGCCGTTTTAAAGGAGACCAATGGGTCAGTAGCGACCAAGTCCGGGTTGCTGAGGAGGTCCAACCCGAGAGCTTTCCCGGCTGGCCCATAATTGTAATTGCTGCTCAAAGGAAAGGAGACGTACTTAATTACGTACGGTTTATTTATTTATATATATTCCAAAGATTGATCGAGTGTGTTATCTGAAAATTATATTATTATTATTATTTGATAATTATGAAAATAGGGATGGGAAAATTACTAGCGGAGTTGGATCGGACCACGGCCGTAGTAACTTTGTCCCTCGACGCACGGCCATTGCTCACTGGGGACGCAGTAATCAGAATCGGGATTTATTTCTCGGATGAAGCAGTAACCCCAATTATATGGCTGGCCTATCCACCAACGTCCTGAAATTAAGCGCATCAATAGTAGTATATTAGAGATAAAATTATGAAGAAATCGAACAAAATTTGTTTTCCATTTTAACCAATAGTTATGATCGGCATCGTACTACTAACCACTAGTCTCTTCAGAAGTCTGACCCAGGAAGGCAGCAAGCTCCCGCTTCCGGGTGTCCGTGTCGCCGGTCGTCCCGAATCCGTCGAAGGAGTTGGCAGCGGCTATGAAGTCGCTGTAGGAGTATAAACCTCTTGCAGGGCAGGCTTTGCTGTTTCTATTTTCCAGCATGTCTTCGAACAGGGAGGCGCTGATGATGTCTTCCAGGCCGCCGACCGGAGATGGAGAGGAGCGGCAGTGGCATTGGCTCTGACAACCCTTGCAGCAGTAAGCGTCAGTGGTGCCGCAAAACCCGTACTCGCTGCAGCAGAGATTATTAGGGCACAGAGCACCGTCGTTCTGCACCCCGCATTGCTCGCCGGAGGCACCGAGCAGAAGCACGGCCACGATGCAGACGATGGCTAAGAACCTGCTACTGGTCGTCATGGTTTGGATGATGGAAAAAAATGGGACGGAGGTGGTGCTTAAATAGAGAGAACTAAATGCGTTACCGTCGGTTTAATTCTACTGCAGCATGGTCATAAGTTGCTTTCAACCATATATCCACCTCAACTTCTAGCGGAATTAAGCAAGCCACAGTTAATTTTAACCGGAATATATATACAGATTGATCTAAATGAATTAATGCAACAGTTTGTATTCGGAATTCGTAGAATGATAAAAACGTGAGACAAAGGAAATATACCACATGATATGACATGAAATATTTGAAGCGTAGACATGATATGACATCGAAATATTTGATGAATTTTGCTGTGTTGACGTGAACGGATAAGAAGCTATATATGTTTGGTGGGAACACACTGAAGATTTAGGTGGAATATAATTTTTATGGAAATGATTTCAATTGTAAGATTAACAAATATAAAATATTTAAATGGAATTTTTTTTAAAAAAAAGGTATATATCCTCTATTTTTTTATTAAATCGAAAAAACATTTTAAAAAAATAAAACAACATTTCATCCCATATTGTTTGACAAGAATATCATTAACTTCGGTCGGTCCAAATTTCTTAATCCAAGTTGAATATAGACCGTTAAATTAACAATTAATTATAACTACTAACTTATATTTTATGTGAAAATATTAAAATGCCATTTAAAATTATTATTTACCCATTCAAATAATATTATACTATTTTGTCACTCATCTTTGAGTATTAATTTTCTCTAAGCTGTCCAAGAACCTCATGCCTTCTTCTTCCATCATTTCCTCTGTGTTTTCATATCTATGTTTTTTTTCCTTATAGTTATCTAGTTTTTTTCTTTGATTTTAAGGGTGCATTTGATCGAGATTATCCATCCAAAATTATTAACAAAAATCTTATTTAATTTAGATAATCATCGATTCTCAAATAATAATCCATGCCTCATACATCAACAAAAGAGTCATGTAATTCGAAATCGAAAAACCCTGAAAAAGTAGATTTTTTTCTTGATCCAATGGTTATGGATTTTCTTTTTCAAAATTATTCTTCAATATGAACCTTTAAGACAAAAATAACCCTCGCAGTTTATTAAAATCAAGGAGCATCATCGGCTGTCGACGATTGGCGTCGGCGGTCAAGGGTCGGCGAATGTTTTTCTAATTTAAACTTTTAATTAAAATTTTAATAAATTAAATATACTATAATTGAGAAAAACTAAATAAATTTAATTTAAAATTCAATAAAAGTATATAATAAATTCTAAAAAAAATAAAGAAATAATCCAATTTTATTTATTTATATATTATTATTATATAGTTTTTTGATATTTTAATTTTTAGAAATTCAAATAAATATAATCATCGATCTGACTACTAATATAATTTTTTATATTTAAATCGAGAGTGCGAACAAGTATATAATATCATCTTGTATTTTTTATTTGAAATTTAGACAAGCATAAAATATTATCATACTTAAAATTAAAATAAAAGATAATACGGTAAAATATTATACTATATTATACACTATTAATTACTTTCAAACAAATAAAATTTTATTGATTATCTAAATTGAACCCAACAAAATCAAGTTATATTTTATTTCCTTTAACTTTGTTACCTAATTAACAAATAATCACATAACTAAAATTATATATGACAACTTAAACTAAACTCATCCGAAGAATTGTGACTCGATTACTTTTAATACAAGAATGATTTATTAAGCCAATGGTTTACCATCCTGGTGTTGGACCGTCCAATATTAAAGAGTAAAAAAGGGATGTTTTGAGTAATAAGGTTGGTTGTGATATATATATATTACCTAAACATTTAATTTATAGTCGGGTTCACCCCAAAGTTAGCTTCTTATCCGTTCACGTCAACACCGCAAAATTTATCATATATTTCATGTCATATCATGTCGAGTAAATGTATTAGTAAAATGACTCTTTCCTTTGTCTCACGCTTTTGTCATTCTACGACTTCCGAATAAAATCTGTTGCATTAATTCATTTAGATCAATCTGTATATATATTCTGGTTAAAATTAACTGTGGCTTGCTTGATTCCGCTAGAAGTCGAGGTGTATATATGGTTGAAAGCAACTTATGACCATGCTGCACGATTTCATCCTTATTTCAATCGAGACTTCAATAGAATTGAGCCGACGGTAATGCTTTTTTAGATCTCCATAACTATTATCTTCTAATTTCAACGATTTAAAATTGTAATTGTCTAATAGGATGATGACAAAAATTATATTTTTCTCAAAAAGTGCTCAACTAATAAAATATACATCACTTGGTCTTTCAAATTCATCGAGCTAGAGCTACAATATATACTAGTGGAAAAAAGGCTTTTAACACTGGTTATTTCCGACTTTTAACACCGGTTCCGGAACCGGTGTTGATCCAGCCGGCATTGTAAGTATAAACTTTTAACACCGGTTAACAAACCGGTGTAATATATAGATTTAACACCGATTAATAACCGTTGTTAAAAGTTCAATTATGAGGCGGGAAAGCCATTTTAGACACCGGTTATTTTAAATAACCGGCGTTCAAACATCATTTTTAACACCAGTTCTGGAAACAACCGGTGTTAAAACATCATTTTTAACACCGGTTCTGGAAACAACCGGTGTTAAAACATCATTTTTAACACCGGTTCTGGAAACAACCGGTGTTAAAAATGATGTTTTAACACCGGTTCTAGAAACAACCGGTGTCAAAAGTCTTAATTTTTTATATAAATTTCATATTTATTTTTATTTATAATTTTTCTAGACATATAAAAGAACACAATAATATAATAGTTTATCCATAATCAATAACACACCATGAATTAAGTAAATGCAACATCCAATTAGTTTCAAAAAGAAAACAATCCATGTATTTTACAACTATCCATTTTTCTTTCAACAAAAGCAAAATGTAAATCAAATAACACATTATACTCCTACTCGCTATGTGATTTTCCAAGCAAAGACAATGTAGAAGCTTGCCACACGAGTTTGCAAGTAAACGGTCTAGTCCAAGATCAAATAGTGAGGAGTACGTTGCAGAACTTCGACCAGCTTAGCATTCCATCTCTTATAAGCGTCTTGCATATTTCCATACAATACTTGAGTCAAGCTTGAATTTCTTTTCATGCTTTGGTGTGCAGTGGCTACCAGTCGATTGCGAAGCAACTGTGAGAAAATTCCAATGAAAAAATATCAAATAATGCTACGGAGAGAGAAGCAATATAATCAATCATTCACAATTTGGAGCTTACTTGGTGTTTGAGGGTGGCCAAACTTTTCGTGTGCATTGGAGATTGTGGGATGACACCATTTGAAGGTGGAACTCCAATAAGACCACATAACAAGGTCTGGCCAGCAAAACCAAGTAAATGATTCAGGAGTCAGATGTCATTTGAGATTTAACCAAAGAACTAGCTAGAGGCAGATAGATTAAGGTATAGTACCAAGAATCCCAAAACCAGTAAATCATAATGAATGATGGGGGCTTTCTTATCTTAGTTTTGTTTCAGTTCGTTAGAATCAGTCCACTAAAGGGAGGGAATGGAATTCAAAGCCTAAAGATTAGAGAGAAAAGATACAAGTTTCTTCATAACAACAAAAGATTTGGCAAAGGAAGATGAGCACACTATATATAAAGAGAATGATTCCAGACTAGGATGCAGTTACCCAACCGATCCTTGATCAGAAGCTACTTAAGTTGATGGATCCAAAATAATTCCCAGGAGAAAAAGGTTCTGCCAGAATAGAAGATATCAAGTTTAGGAAGTTAGATAAAATGGTGTATCCAGATATCATATTGGGAACAATCAAAATGGAGTTCATATCTGGAGTAGCTACATCAACAGCAGAAAACTGCTATTCAAATGACTATTAACAAATCAAAGGACTAAGTGACACCAACAAAAAGAATTGGGAACGATTCACAATAAACGTATCAAACCAAATCATAAAAAGAAACAACCACCGAGTTGAAGATATGTGTTAATTTATTTATGTTGCAAATTGAGCTAACATTACTTGCATGCAATACTTCTACTTCAAAGAAAATCTCAATTCAGATTAGATTAACCTATACCCAGATTCCTCTGTAGTGAGATAGTTCCAGTATCTCCAATCATCAATCCCTGTTATCAGCAAAGCCCTTGAAGAAATTGACATACAGATTCCACCACTGGTCCTCTCAAGCCAAAATTCCTACAGTTAAATAGACAAACCATAATATCATAGCTAAAACAAGCATGTGATGAGAAAGACTCCCAAAAGAAACACCTTTACTTCTTTGATTCTTCTCCAGCCATCACGAAATTCCAATCTGTTACTAAAGCCAAGAAATCAACAATCGAACCCCCCAAATTCACGAAATAAACTTCAAGTTACGATCAATCTTGAAGAGAAAAAGGAAAGATACGATCCAATATACAAATCCAAAACATTCGGGAAAAAAAAATCGGAAGGAAGATTTTTTACGATTATACTTTCTTTGTTTATAATGCAAGGAATCGTGATCGGAACACATCAATGACCTGAATTACTTGCATAATGTCAGGAAATATATGAGAAGATGAACCCAGAACACACACCTTGGTACCCCCATCAAAGGGAACCGGACGACAAAGCCGCGCATAGATCTCTTTCTTGCAAAGACGGCTCTTTTTGTAAGGGTTTTCATCATCCGAGGTCAGCGCCAACAGATGCCGGTAATTCCTCGGGAGCTTCGTCTCCCACACCGAGTGTAAAATACGCTGAATTAATAAAAAATCATATATATATTTATTGATCATAAACAGGAATTTGAAATTTGAAATCAATCACATAAAGATTTAGGATAATTTTCTGAGAATTTTGGAAAGGGGTGCGGGATTAATTGGGCACCTAATAAGTTTGGTAGAAATTAATTAAGGAAAAATTATTTCCTAATGTAAATAGATATTCATTTATTAAATAACCCGTGCCCTAATATTTCCTCGCCAACCCACCTTCCCGATCCCCTCTTCCTCTTTTCTCTCCGCTCGAGCGCAGCCACCCGACGCCTGCCCTAGCCGCAAGCGCCGACCCACCCTTTCTTCTTCTTCTTCCCTCTCGCGTGCCCAGCCGCAGCCACACCCGACGGCTTTCTCTCCTTCGCGTGCCCTAGCCGTAGCCAAGCGTCGACTCTGTTTTAGTCGGCCGTTACCAAGAGGAAATCGACGACTGCTCTCTCCTCTTCGCGATTTCACTGTGAGACATCGTCCCTCTCTTCTGTATCCTTTGACTGCCCCGTCTGATCTTTGATTACAGGCGCCACTACCTAGCCACGCGATTGATCAGCATATTACCCATCTCGTGATCGCTGGCAACAGATCTAGATTTGAGCAGGGGCGTGCTAGTTGGTGATTAACCAAGGTAAGTTTGAGTTCTTCTTCAAGTTCTTGGATTGGATTAGGTTTCGATTTTTGTATGTGTGGGTTTGTGTTCTCAAATTCTATTGATTAATTGTGGAAGCCATGGTGATAGTTCGGTGGATTAGATTAGTGGGCTGAATTGAGTTTGATTTTGGATTGGAAGAGTTTCTTTTGAAATGTTATCATCATTATGTTCCTGATTTGGGTTTCTTTCCTTTGGCGTGTGGGAGGTTATGCGCGTGAGTTTTGTTTTAGAAATTGGTTTTATACAAGCCATTGCAAATTTGTTCTAATCAGTAGCATGGGTTAGGGTTTTAGAGTTGAAACCTAGAGTTGGCAGCACCTTGAATGGGCTTGCCATGAGCTCCATTTGGAGATGAAACAGAGGTTGTTTGGGTTTGGTGGTTGGGCTGATAATTGGTTAGGGATCAGTGAAGGAGTGGGTACCCTGATCCCTTGGAAATAATGCTCTATTTCATTATGTCGGATTGGATGAATGGGTGTTAGTTCGTTCTATGTTTTTCGGTTTGTAGAATTGAAGTTGATTAAGGGAGTTGAAACATTTGGCAGCACCTTGATTTGTGCTTGTCGTGAGTTTTGGAAGAGCCATTGATTAACTTACGGATTAGCTTAATCCTAGAACGGATTAGGGATTAATTAGCTAGTTACTATTTTTGTAATAGCTAATTAAATATGTCCTTGATACAGGGACTTGATTTGGATTCTTATTGCTGATATTGACTGGTGGTTCTCTGCGCATTTGGATTCTTCTACTTTGAGGCGGGTACCCTTTGACTTATCTTTTAGATATAGTCTTCTTGCTATGCATTGTCTGTTATAGATAACAGTAAGATTGTATGCTTATCTGCCTTAGTGTACCTGTATCTGATATATGCTGCTGTTATCCTTGAGGTTAGCTACTGTTTCACTTTATACAGTCTCATGAGTTGTCATCTAAATGGGTAGATACATACATAGATGTAGTGATACCTTCCCTTTTGCATTTTGATATTGATAGACCACTGGTTATTTTGTTAGCATATCTATTAGGTTACTTGTATCCCATGATATAGGATTCAAACCTATTCCTAGCACCCGGTGGTGTTAGTTGAGAACTTGGTGAGGGTTATATGTTTGGATCATGCACCATCCTTGCATTGTTGCATGCTGGCGATCATCGGCTCCTATATAGTCCGAGCCCGTCGTCAGTTACATGACGATATGCACACACATCCACTCATGGGTAGTGGCTACCATTGGTTGTGTGCATTTGCCCTGTATTGCTCCGCACGGTCACTATTTGGAGGGTGGTTCCGGTGCGTGGTAGCAGCCAGGGATCCCTTCTCGTCCTGAGACGCGAGAAGATGAGAGCTAGACTCCCCCATTGCTTGGGGTAGGAGAGAGACCTCCGCCAGCATCCTGTCCACTCGGTCACTCAGGAGCAGTGATAGCAGGGTGCGTACAGTTGTCATAGCCCTACCCACGCGGACGTTCATTTATGATATGTGGACGGTGCCTGACTGGCGTCAGGGGTGACACATGTCATTGCACCATATGCATATTTTGCATCGTGCATTGTTTGCTGCATTTGATTTCTGCACTTGATTGACATGCATATATATTGGATATCTGTTTACCTTGGATTATGTGTTTACTTGTTCCATAGGGATGTATTTCACCCTTTGCAGGCTAGATGGATTCGGGTATGTACCTGTATTAGTATCTCAGTATACCCTTGCTATTTATATGAGACTGTATTAGCGTAGACCTTATTGTTATTGTAACATACTATGCATATCTGCTGGGTATCCGCTGAGCTTATGGACTCACACCGTTGCCATTACTTTATTTTTCAGGTTGATATCTGCCAGGAGAGTCCGAGCCGCCAGTCCCGTGCTTGATACCGATTTGTTTATGCTACTTTGCTTTGGACATGTTATGTTTTATTCGTTGCATTGGATTTTTCGTGGACTTGTAGTTTGTGACTTATTTATGAATTGTACTTTTGAGTCCTATGTTGGACTGTGTGTGTGGTTTATGCTGCGTTCCTGCCCCCTGGCAGCTCAGGTAAGTTCGGGTTTTGGTTTTATTCGCATATTGTCTGATATATTGTTTTCTATTTGGATTAGAGGCCTGAGGCCCATATAAACTGCGTGGTTGTGATATATATGTTGTGTGTATGTGCAAATTGTCCGCCGGACTGGGGAGGTGCTGTCCGATTTTCTATTGGATCAGCGGCTCCTAGGTCTCGGGGCGTGACAATTTAATTTTGGTATCAGAGCCAAGTTTTCGGATACCTTCGGGACTTGTGGATTTACGGTGTTTATTGGTTTTACGAGTCTTTTCGGATTTGTTCGGAGTAGTTTTATCGTTGTGATTGCACTTTGGGACTGGGCAGCGACAGGACCTCTCCAGATGGCAATTAGGTAAATTGGTAAAGTTATCCATGTTATCTTGTTTGTAATACTTGGTAATAATTTAATAGGTATGACTCGAGGTGCTTATGTTCCTGTGCCGAGACGTGGTCCGGGACGACCACGCAAGAGGGCTTTAGAATCTCAGACTGTAGGGTCACTTGAGAGATCCACTGAGGCAGAGTCTGTTAACCATAGCCAGACTCAGCAGGATATTCCGAGGGGCCAGGATTCCCAGACTCAGAGGGTCCCTCTTCCAATTCCATCAGTAGTCCCTACTATTTCTCCTGCTGTATCCGCTCCGGTATTAGTCACCGGGTCAGCAGGAGTACCCCCTCTGGCAGATCCAGTACCAGTGGGATCAGTGTTTGTTTTCCCTTCTGTTTCGTCGGAGACTCCTGTTCCGACATATCCGATTGTCTCTTCTGCGGCGACTGCTTCGATGCATCCGGTAGTTACCTCGGTGGTACCTGTTCCAGTTATCCCCACTATTCCATCGGAGACGCCTATACTGTTCCGATTTATCCTACTGTTCCACCAGCCGTACCGGTACCATCTTATCCTACTGTTCCACCAGCAGTACCAGTACTATCTTATCCTACTGTTCCGCTAGCAGTATCGGTCCCATCTTATCCTACTGTTCCACCCGCAGTATCGGTTCCACTTTATTCTGCGGTTCTGTCAGCGATATCGGGTCCATCTTATCCAACTATTCCACCTGGGATGCCTGCTCCGATGTATTCTACTGCTCCCCCGGTTATGACTACTTCAGCATACCCCTCTGCTCCGACTATGATGCAGGCCCCGGTGCTTCCTTCAGTCTCACCTGCATTAGCTGCCCCCGGATTTCCTGCAGTACCTACGGCACCACCCGCAGTGTCCGTCCCGATCCTGCCGACGGCTCCATCCATGGTCCCTACTCCGGTATTCCCCTCTGTGCCCCCTGCGATATCTGCTTCTACAGGTGGCGTTATGGATCGATCCCGGATTCCGATGCTGGCGAAGTCCGTAAAGGGTCGGTTCACGTTGTTCCATGGAGGACCGGATCCGACCGTGGCCCGAGCGTGGATCAGGACGTTAGAGGGCACCTTTCGATATGTGACATGCTCAGACTGGGAGAAGGCCGAGCTGGCCATTTATCATCTGCGAGATCAGGCGTATACCTGGTGGACTACGCAGCAGACTATCATCAGAGAGCAGTACATCACATGGGACACCTTTAGAGAGACATTTGTGGCGAGGTACCTTCTAGCGGCTTTTCGTTCAGCGAGGCGACAGGAGTTTCTGAATCTCCACCAAGGAGATCGATCTGTACTTGAGTATGAGGCGGAGTTCAACCGTCTAGCAGAGTACTGTCCGCATATGGTGGCCGATGACATGGAGAGGGCGACGCAGTTTCACAATGGTTTAGCAGCGTACATTCAGGTTCGTATGTCAGGATTTGTTGCTGCATCCTACCGAGAGGAGTTAGAGCGAGCTCTTGTTGTCGAGATGACCCAGCATAGACTGTTTGGAGATAAGAAGAAGGGTAAACAGGTCGTACATGACTTAGATCAGACTCAGCAGCTGCAGACCACTGGGCAAAAGCG
This sequence comes from Boesenbergia rotunda, assembly GCA_024364735.1. Lineage (NCBI taxonomy): Eukaryota > Viridiplantae > Streptophyta > Magnoliopsida > Zingiberales > Zingiberaceae > Boesenbergia > Boesenbergia rotunda. The sequence goes on along the minus strand of JAGFNQ010001538.1, from coordinate 308,943 downwards.
CGACAGTGAGAGCACCTTTGAGGCATCATTTAGACCCCAAAAGTCGGGTCGTTCTTCAGCTGGGCCCTTCCGGTCTCAGCAGAATCGGGAGAAGTCTACTGATAGATCATACTGTGTACAATGTGGATCTCAAGAGCATATTAGGGTGGATTGTCCATTTGAGCATTCGGTTTGTTACTATTGCAAGCGTCCAGGACACCTGAGTCGAGACTGTGCACTGAAGGCACAGAACGAGAAGACTGGAGCTGCTAGTCAGAGTGGACATTCTGAACAGCCAGGATCTTAGAGGGGAGGGCACAGGACACAGTCTTCTTTCCGTCAGCCACCGTTCACCCCTCCAGCACGTGCTTATTTTATGCCGGGATATGATGCCAGCTATACCCCACCTATAGCTCAGAGTTTAGAGGTAGGACCTCAGCAGCAGCCTATCCCTCAGCATCAGACTTATTCAGCATACCCGTCTACGATGTATCCACCTCAGCACCCTGATGGAGGGTTCGCTTCGCAGCCTCAGCCTCAGTTTCAGGTTTCATCTCAACAGTATTCGACGATGCCACCACCATCGCCAGATATGGGTTGAGTTTCTGTTGGTGCCAGAGAGGAGACACCGCGGACCGATGGATCGGACCGATGGATCGGCCTTTCGCGGTATGAGATTCATATATGCATTTACAGTTAAATTAGTGATAGATATTGATGGTTCTCTTCGTACTTATTTCGGGTATACTTGGGTAGTATCGATAGAGTACTTAAAATTTGATCATGGAGTTCTGGGAGTGTCCCTACCGGTTGTAGAGATACGGGTTATCAAATAGAGGTTAGGGGAGACCCCTGCAATACTTATTTGGTGAAGTATGGTTAGATTTCGTTCATTATTTATACTACCTATACGTGGTTAGTATATGCTTGGTTTAAGGCGAAATTTGGAGGACCAAATTTTTATTAGAGGGGGAGAATGTAAAATACGGGTAAAAAAAAACGAAATATATATATATATATATATATATATATATTGTTATATATATGGTTATATATTTATATATAGTTATATGGTTATAAAAGGAAAGGTAATAATTAGAGATATTTAACATTAATCCTTTCGTTCCCTTATACCTCCCGTGCCCTAATCTGCCTCGCCGACCCAACCACAGCCAGCAGACGCGCTGACACCTCTTCACCCCTTCCGCGTGCCCTAGCTGCAGCGCCGACCCACCCTTTCTTCTTCTTCCTCCCTCTCGCGTGCCCAGCCGCAGCCACACCCGACGGCTTTCTCTCCTTCGCGTGCCCTAGCCGTAGCCAAGCGTCGACTCTGTTTTAGTCGGCCGTTACCAAGAGGAAATCGACGACTGCTCTCTCCTCTTCGCGATCTCACTGTGAGACATCGTCCCTCTCTTCTGTATCCTTTGACTGCCCCGTCTGATCTTTGATTACAGGCGCCACTACCTAGCCACGCGATTGATCAGCATATTACCCATCTCGTGATCGCCGGCAACAGATCTAGATTTGAGCAGGGACGTGCTAGTTGGTGATTAACCAAGGTAAGTTTGAGTTCTTCTTCAAGTTCTTGGATTGGATTAGGTTTCGATTTTTGTATGTGTGGGTTTGTGTTCTCAAATTCTGTTGATTAATTGTGGAAGCCATGGTGATAGTTCGGTGGATTAGATTAGTGGGCTGAATTGAGTTTGATTTTGGATTGGAAGAGTTTCTTTTGAAATGTTATCATTACTATGTTCCTGATTTGGGTTTCTTTCCTTTGGCGTGTGGGAGGTTATGCGCGTGAGTTTTGTTTTAGAAATTGGTTTTATACAAGCCATTGCAAATTTGTTCTAATCAGTAGCATGGGTTAGGGTTTTAGAGTTGAAACCTAGAGTTGGCAGCACCTTGAATGGGCTTGCCGTGAGCTCCATTTGGAGATGAAACAGAGGTTGTTTGGGTTTGGTGGTTGGGCTGATGATTGGTTAGGGATCAGTGAAGGAGTGGGTACCCTGATCCCTTGGAAATAATGCTCTATTTCATTGTGTCGGATTGGATGAATGGGTGTTAGTTCGTTCTATGTTTTTCAGTTTGTAGAATTGAAGTTGATTAAGGGAGTTGAAACATTTGGCAGCACCATGATTTGTGCTTGTCGTGAGTTTTGGAAGAGCCATTGATTAACTTACGGATTAGCTTAATCCTAGAACGGATTAGGGATTAATTAGCTAGTTACTATTTTTGTAATAGCTAATTAAATCTGTCCTTGATACAGGGACTTGATTGGAATTCTTATTGCTGATATTGACTGGTGGTTCTCTGCGCATGTGGATTCTTCTACTTTGAGGCGGGTACCCTTTGACTTATCTTTTAGATATAGTCTTCTTGCTATGCATTGTCTGTTATAGATAACAATAAGATTGTATGTTTATTTGCCTTAGTGTACCTGTATCTGATATATGTTGTTGTTTATCCTTGAGGTTAGCTCCTGTTTCACTTTATACAGTCTCACGAGGTTGCCATCTATATGGGTAGATATATGCATAGATGTAGTGATACCTTCCCTTTTGCATTTTGATATTGATAGATCACTGGTTATTTTGTTATTATATCTACTAGGTTACTTGTATCCCATGATATAGGATTCAAACCTATTCCTAGCACCCGGTGGTGTTAGTTGAGAACTTGGTGAGGGTTATATGTTTGGATCATGCACCATCCTTGCATTATTGCATGCTGGCGATCATCGGCTCCTATATAGTTCGAGCCCGTCGCCAGTTACATGAGGATATGCACACACATCCACTCATGGGTAGTGGCTACCATAGGTTGTGTGCATTTGCTCTGTATTGCTCCGCACGGTCACTATTTGGAGGGTGGTTCCGGTGCGTGGTAGCAGCCAGGGATCCCTTCTCGTCCTGAGACACGAGAAGATGAGAGCTAGACTCCCCCACTGATTGGGGTAGGAGAGAGACCTCCGTCAGCATCCTGTCCACTCGGTCACTCAGGAGCAGTGATAGCAGGGTGCGTACAGTTGTCATAGCCCTACCCACGCGGACGTTCATTTATGATAGGTGGACGGTGCCTGACTGGCGTCAGGGGTGACACATGTCATTGCACCATGTGCATATTTTGCATCGTGTATTGTTTGCTGCATTTGATTTCTGCACTTGATTGACATGCATATATTGGATACTTGTTTACCTTGGATTATATGTTATACTTGTTCCATAGGGATTTATTTCACCCTTTGCAGGATAGATGGATTCGGGTATGTACCTTTATTCAGTATCTCAGTGTTTACCCTTGTCTATATTTATATGAGACTGTATTAGCGTAGACCCTTATTGTTATTGTAACATACTATGCATATCTGCTGGGTATCCGCTGAGCTTATGGACTCACACCGTTGCCATTACTTTATTTTTCAGGTTGATATCTGCCAGGAGAGTCCGAGTCGCCAGTCCCGTGCTTGCTACTGAATTAGTTTATGCATACTTCTGTTTTTAGACCATGTTATGTTTTATTCCGTTGCATTAGATTTTTTGTGGACTTGTAGTACTTGTCTTATTTATGGGATTGTACTTTTGAGTCCTATGTTGGACTGTGTGTGTGGTTTATGCTGCGTTCCTGCCCCCTGGCAGCTCAGGTAAGTTCGGGTTTTGGTTTTATTCGCATATTGTTATATATGTTGTTATTCTATTTGGATTAGAGGCCTGAGGCCCATATAAACTGCGTGGTTGTGATATATATGTTGTGTGTATGTGCAAATTGTCCGCCGGACTGGGGAGGTGCTGTCCGATTTTCTATTGGATCAGCGGCTCCTAGGTCTCGGGGCGTGACAGTTCCGGTCCCATAAAGAACACCATTTAAAGTTATGTAACAACAATTGTTACTAAAAGTTAAATGATAACCCTTTTCATTCAAACATGAAATAGATACAATGTTCTTTATTAACGAAGGAACAAAATAACAATTATCCAATTCTAAGACACGTCCAGTAGGGAGCTTTAGCAAATATGTTCCGATGGCAACAGCAGCAATCTTTGCTCCATTTCCAACTCGCAAATTCGTTTCTCCCTTGACAAGTCTTCTTCTATTCCTTAGCCCCTGTATGTCATTACATATATGTGAGCTACACCCAGTATCAAGTGCCCAGGTGGTTGAGGAAATAGAGTGTCATTCAATAACGAAGATACCTAAAGAGGATGGGGCATCGAATGCCTTCTTCTTCAAGGACTCATGATAAACCTTGCAGTTTTTTCGCCAGTGACCCTCCTTGCCACAATGATGGAAAGTTCCTTTTGGTGTCTTTTCAGTCTTTTTGGCCTTTTTCTTCTTTCCTTTATTCTGTTCTTTGGCCTTCCTCTTAGAACCTTTCTTCGAGGAACCAACTAACAGTACCGTCTTTTGATCCTGCTTCACAGAAGGCTCTACAGTCTTCAGCAGGTTGAGCAACTCAGGAAACTGGTCTAGAGTTGCATTTTCAGGAGGACGGTTGGGAAATTGATCTTCAAGGACATAAGCAAGCTTCTCTGCCTTGAGGACTATCCTCAGGTTTCGAAGCCAGTCCATGAAGTTTGGCCTAGTCAATTTATTGGTGTCCAAAATGGAACGCAAATTCAGAGAAGACATGATCGAGTGATTATCCTAGAAATACAAATTGAGCTTATATGAGAAGAATGATAAAGAATGTATCAACATACATTAATTAAATCCTATTTATTTTTTGAATTGAATAACCCTCTTTATCAATTCGGGAGATCGTAAGAACACCTCCAAATAGGTTGATATCCAACCATAGATAAGAACAACCATGGCTGTGGCCATCAAGTTATTCTTAGCTATGAAGGTAGGTAATTATACCGATTACATATCACATATATGTAACTATCACTTTATGCTATCAACTAATTGAATGTTTGCATAAATCATTGGGTTGTTAACTCATTAACAAGTATACAACATTATACATAGCACCCAACTGCACCTCTCTTTACATCGACCTTGGCTGTGGCACAACAAATCGATGCTCTAAGCTTAAGGCTGACCCATTAATCAAGAAATAGTTTTAATATGGTTGGAGCTCATTCAACCGTTTAGTCAGGCTTGGATGTGTCCAACAACCATAACTAAGGATTGACCTCTGACTCCAACTATATTAATCATAAACTAATTCCATGGTTTGAACATGTTGAGGTTCAAGCCGGGCATGGATGTGTCCATCAACCCAAACGAGAAACAAAACTCCGGTTCTAACCATATTAATGGAAGGTGTTGGCCTTAATATTTTGTAAGGGGTTTTGGGTCTCATCCTTTCTTTTCTAAGCACATTCATGACATATAATTATGTCATGACTAACGATTTCCTTAATAAAGTATGTATGTGACTTAATTTATCAAGTCTCATTAATTGAATTAGGAACCGGATTTCCTAATTCTAATTTCATACTTTATTCAAGGAATTGTTTTGGGAAACAATTTCCTAAATTGTCATAATCAATTTCGGAAATAATATGTTTAAGATTTTGATTTCTCTAAATCAAATCTTATTAAATTAAGAGAGAGATTCCCTTAATTCAACCACATATTATTTTCATGAAAATCTCATTTAAGAAAACTCTATAGGAAACCATTTTCTTAATTAATTTTGGAGACAACAATATGTAAGAGCATCACCTCTAAATCAAATAAGGAAATTATCCTAAATTTCCAAGATTTGATCACATATTTTATTTATGGATTAATTAATTACAACAAATTGTTTTTTAAGGGTGGCTCCCCGAGGCTCAGATACCCAAAGAAAAGAAATTTGTTGTAAATCCAATTTGGTCCGCTCCCCGAGGCGTAACCAAATTAAACATGACAATTTTATTCAAAATGGGAAATTAAATTACAACAACCAACTTTAAATTGGACGGCTCCCCGAGGCTCAATCCAAAATAAAGAATTTTGTTAATAATTTAAAACCAATTCGAATTTAATTGTCAATTAATGATCCATAAATTTGTCTAGACTTTCTTGAAAGAAAGTGCCCAAAATTGCAAGATTTTATAATAGGTTTTCAGAATAATTGTAAGTTTCTGGTACAAAGAAAACTTACATATTTCCAAAATTTGAAAATTTTCAAAATAGGAAATTTCCAAAATTGGAAAGTTTCCAAAGATGGGAAGTTTTCACAATTATCATAAAATTTCAGAAACTAGGATATTTCAAAAGTCTGCGAAATTTCATGAGGATTTCCAAACTTTGAAATTCCTAAATCTAAAATTTATCATAATTGGAAAGTTTCCATAATTGGAAAATTTTTCCAAAATTGTGATCATGACAAAGTTTTCCGTAAAACAATTATATGATTATGTCAAACACTAACCGGCTCTGATACCACTGTTGGGACCGGGTGCATGTTGACATGGATACGAGTTCGTAATTTTTAAAAATAATTACGTGCAGCGGAAGAATTAGCATAAATAATTTCTCCAATTATTTTAACCACGTATCTAGCATGCAACCTTATGATGTGTGGACATGATCATAAATTAAAATTTTACAGAAAAGTAAACTAATTTACTTAGTACCTCGCGTAACTCGAAGAAAGGGACGAGATCCAACCGTAGCGTCCCTTGGAAGCTTCGCCTCTATTCGCGTCCACGCCGAGTTCTCTTCGGGATGACTTCGCAAAGCCACGAGTTTCGTGCCGACAAGAACTACTAGATTCTCCAAATGCACAACTAGAATATCAAGAGAGAGAGATGGAAACTAACCACCAAGTAACGGAATCAAGATTCCGGGGAAAGGAAGGAAGGAGTTGCCACCCGCTTCTTCTTCTTCTTCGGCGCCTTCTTGGTGGAGTTGGCTCACGGCAACCCTAGGAGGAACTTCTAGGGTCGGCGCCCACTTGGAGAGGGAGAGGGAGAGAAGGAGAGGAAGAGACGCTAGGCAAGAATCCATGATCACTTGAATTGATTTCCAAGCCTTGCCTTGGTACCTTTATATAGTAGCCTTTATCTTTATAAATTTTTCTATGAATTATTCTGTTATACTAAGTTTTTATTATAACTCTATTTATAATAAAAACAACCATGTCTCCTCTTTTATTATGGAATAAAATTTATTATAAATTTTTCTTATCATGGAAAAATCAATTCATAATTGATTTTATAAAATAAAATAAACCAATCCATGGTTCATTTTAATTTCCATAAAAAGAATAAATTTATTATATAAATTTATCTTATCATGGAAAAATCAATTCATAATTGATTTTATAAAATAAAATAAACCAATTCATGGTTCATTTTAATTTCCATAAAAGAATAAATTTATTATATAAATTTTTCTTATCATGGAAAAATCAATTCATAATTGATTTTATAAAATAAACCAATCCAAGGTTTATTTTAATTTCCATGAAAATAAATCTCTTTATATAAATCTCTTTATATAAATTTCTTTATATAAATTTATTTATCCATAATTTTATAAAACAAATTGCGCTTGATTTATTTTATAATTTAAACCAAATAAATTGGTTTCCCTCCTTTATTGTGGTCGGCCAAACCAAAGAGGGTGGGCACCCTCTTTGGCCGGCCACACCAAACCAAAACCATTACGAATTAAACTCATTTAATTCGTCCAATAAGCCTTCAAAAGACTTAGCCATTTTAAGCTTTCGATGCGCCTCTGATAAATTCAGATTCGACTTATTTCTCTTGATTGGAAAATCCAATTTGCAACTCGTTTAAAATCCCTCGGATTACTCGTAGTGCGTGTGACTAAATAGGCTTACGATTTATGTTGGCCGTCTATAATCAACCAATTATAGAACGATCATGAGTGGCACCTAGTAGTACATTATGACCCCCAATTAATCGAAAGATCAATGGTTGACCTTAGAAATAATTCTGAAACCCTTCAGCAGCTATAATGAGTTGTGCCCCATTCCCTTCACCATCTTATACCCACTTGGTTCAGGACACGGTCTATGTGTGTCAGTCCCCACTAGGCTGACTACGTCACACCTAGCCCAAGTAATGTCTTCTCTCGTCCTTTGGATTCTAATTACTCTCGTGTATTTAAGAGATTCATACTCGGAACATGTTATGCTCTGGCCAGAGGCTTCGAGTAACAATCCGACGATAGGCCTTGGGTATACATCTCCTCACAAGGAGTGGTGAATCCTTTGTAGGCTGTTCAAACATCTTCGGGCACTTCGGCTTATACCCAACCATCCAGGGTCCACACCTCCTTAGAGATGCTTGCTTAAGATGTTAAAGTATAAGTCTCCGTGACCAAGATGACTTGAACACCGCAAGTCAAAGGAACATCGCACTTAAGCTGCAGTAAGAACTTTCATTGACATATCTATATGTAGATTACCATACGAAGTCTTACAGCTAGTCACTCCAATGAACTAGTTCCCTTAACTAGCATCCATGTTGGTAAAAAGAATTGGCTGCAGAAATTCCGCAATACAATTCACAGCATGAGAGAATTTGTGATGAAACCCACTTATCCTTGAAAGCCTTGTTGAAACTCTTGAAATGGCTGCTGAAATTGTTGTTGGAAAGGCTGATTTAGGGGCTGAATTTGCTGATTTTGTGGCTGTGATTGTTGGGGCTACTGCTGAACTTGCTGGAAAATTTGTTGGGGTTGCTACATTTGTTGTTGTGGTGGGCCTTGTTGGTAAAAAGAATTTCCATAGCTTAAATTTGGATGATCCCTCCACCCGGGGTTGTAAGTAGGAGAGTATGGATTGTTCCTAGCTTGAAATTGTCCCCTCACCAAAGCTGCTATTGACTCATCTTGTTGTAGGTTGGGACATGAATCTGAAGTGTGTTCCTTGCTAGAACAAATACCACATACACTCATCACCATTTGACTTGATTGTGGAGGTACCGAAAAATTGGAATTTTGATTTGCATTACTAACACTCAATTGCTTAATAAATGATGCGATCTCTGCCAATGAATTCTTTATTTCTTTCTGATCATTAGAACCTTTCTGAACTTCATTAACCCCTCTAGTAGATAATGCTCTGCTTCCAAATTGATGAGAATTTTCTGCCATATTTGAAATAAACTCCCTGGCTTGATGTGGTGTTTTGTTGACTAAAGCCCCTCCAGCTGCTGCATCAATCATAATCATATACATTTGTAATAATCCTTCATAAAAGTACTGGATGAGGAGCTGCTCACTAATCTGATGCTGGGGGCACTTGGAGCAAAGCTTGTTGAATCTCTCGCAGTAGTCATAGAGTGTCTCTCCTACCACTTGCTGAATGCCACAGATACTTTTTCTGATAATTGCTGTTCTGGAGGCTGGAAAATATTTTTCTAAGAAAGCCTTCTTCATGGAAATCCAACTAGACACATGCCCCATAGGTAAGTAATAAAACTAGTCCTTAGCTGCTCCAGTCAAAGAAAATAGAAAAGCCCTCAGTTTGATGTCTTCCTCTGAAATACCCTGAGGCTTCATAGTGGAGCAAACAACATGGAATTCATGCAGGTGTCTATTTGGATCCTCCCCAGATAAACCTTGAAACTTAGGCAAAAGATGGATGAGTCCAGAACTGAGCTCAAAATCTCCACCCAGCTTTGGATAGGCAATGCTGGAGTACTGAAAAGAAGCATCTGGCGCTGCGAGTTCTTTCATGGTCTTCTGGTGGTCTGCCATCTGATCAACTGAATAGGCTGCAATAGACTGAGTAGGAAGAATACCAAATCCCTCTGAAACACTTTGCTGGCTCCTCCTAGCTCTGAAAGTCCTCTCAATCTCAGGGTCAAAATCCTCTAGATCACCACCTGTAGACCTGGTCATAAAAACAAGAACAAATCGCAGTACAAGTATAGAGAAAAATGAATCAAATAAAATCAACTCAGAAGATATAGCAGTAAGTGCAAGAAAAATGGATCAAGAAAAATATGAAATGAGTACACAAGCAAAAATCAAACAACTCAACTAGTATGTTCCCCGGCAACGGCGCCAAAAATTTGATGGACCCAATTTAGCTAATTAAAGTTGTCATGAAATGTGTGGATCCGTCAGAATTTAGAATTTATAAATGTGCTGGAAACCCTTTTTGCAATCAAAGAAGAAAAGCATAGTAAAGGGGCCACAGGTCGTATTTTTCCAAGGGTTAGTTCAAATTGTTCGATTTGTGCTCGAGTTTATGTGTGGTTAATGTTTTTGGGTTTCAAATAAAATCTGGAGTTTGGTTTCGAATAGACAAGAAAATACAATAGAAAGAAATGAAAAGGAAGGACAAAATTAACTAAGTGAACTAGACAAGGTAATGGCAATTAAGGACTTAACCAATGGAGACTTAATCAAACAATTTCACTTAATCAAATCTGGTAATGCAACCTAACATTAATTGCGAGACAAAAACAAGGCAAATGAATTGACACAAGGCTAAGCAATCTAAGCTAATCAATTCAAAGGCACTGCCGAAAACTAAATTGACACTAAATGCAAGCAACCAAAATAAGATTCATATGCAAAGATGGAGAATGAAATTCAGAAACTACTGGATGAAAAATAAACTACCGTCCAACACCTTACCACGTACACAATCTCATTTTCTTGGATCTGAAACTGATTTTTGATACAAAGTGGATAAACCGAAACAACTTGATACAAAGGAATAAAATCTTATTCACCTAATATTTCTGATAAATTCAGCACTAGAACTATCAAATTCAGGAATGCAACTAGTTCCTTAGCTCGAAAAGTAGCTATCATTTAAACGAAACTAAAAACTGAGGAAGAAATCCAGAAATAACGTGCAGAACAGTGCAGAAATGGCTGATTGCAGTAATCGATTGATACACAGAAAATTCAACTGATACGCAACAGGAAATCAAGAACTGAGTTGAGATTGCAAACTATAGTGCTCTAACAGGCTTCCAATCTGATACTAATGTAGACTTTAAATGAATTGAAGCAAGACAAAACCTAAAACTAAACTGAATAAGCTGGAACCTGCAGAATCAAAGTAAGACACTGATACTCAGCTACACAACTCTGATACGCAATCAAAACAACAGGAATTAAATTGAATTCAAATCCAAATGTTCACTGATCGAATTCACTAGCTAATTACTTGCAAAATTAAAGCCTAATTGAAAACAGAACAATTAAGAAAAGGAATTTGACAGCTACTGATACGAGACAGAAACAGAAATTAAAGCAGTGATTGAAATTACAGCTAAACAAAAGAAATGCGTTTAAAACTAAGCCTCGATCCTTCCCATGTTTCAAGATCTCCTTGTTCGTCACACAAGGGCAAGTTAAGAACCCCTTCAACTCGCAAATCAGTGGAAAATTGGCTCCAATGCAGATCTTGCTCAAAACTGCACACAGCTTGAAAATTCAAATTCAAACTCTTAGATCTCAATGTGAACGGTTGCGAAGATGATTTGGGAATCATCTGAGCTCATCCTAGGACCCCTACAAATGATTCAGATGGGAGGAAATGACACACGATCAGATCCAAAAGCTCAAATCACAGATCTGCCGAAACCCTCGCACAGCTCTGCATCCGGCACAATCTCGAGCTAAATCGCCACTGAAACCTTCTCCACAGATCCAAATCTTGCTCCAATGGAGGTGATCGAGTTGGTCACGCCTCTGATTGAAAGGAATCGCAAGGAAAATGAAGAAGAAATGAAGAAGAACGAGGAACAGCTACGAAGACGCGACGCTGAGATCGGCTCTGTTTGCAGTTTAAGTAGTTAAACATTGGACGACCGAGATTAATCCCGCTTCATCCAATGGTGGATCTTTGTCCGATTTGATTCAAAATTTCCAGATCTCGATCAGAGGTTAGGATCATCCTCGTGGTAGCTCAGATCTGCCAGATCTCTAATGGATGGTTCAGATCACCTTGATCTTTGTATGGATGGTCTAGATCACTCTGATCATGATCCAACGGTTAGATGATCTCTGATTGGACTGAAACATTCATATCTTGATCTGATCGCTCGATTAGCCTTAACCCCAGCTCGGATTGATCAGAAGTTCTCAGATGGTCTAGATCTAACCGTTCTTGCATCGAACGGTCCAAAAGTGTCGTCGCTTGATCACTTGATCTAGTCCACTTTTGACTCAACATTTGACCCAACCTGACCTAGGTCCATGATCCCTTCAAGCCTACAAGAGTAGATCAAAAATTTAGTGACAAAACAACTCAAAAATATCAAAATTTACAATTAAGTCCAAAAAGAGTAAAAATCCTAGAACCTAGAGTAAATCCACAATTATACAAGTAAAATATGAGTCAAATACGGATTTAAGCATATGAAATGATCAACAAAATGACGCTTATCAGAACATCACGTGGAAATTTTTTAGGTCTCATTTCATTAGCTTTACAAAATCTACCCCATTGTTTCATCATAGATGGATGCGACCATAAATATGAAATTGCGATTCTAATTGGTTGAATATAATTTTATAAAAGTTTTAATCTATCTTGAACACATGAATTTAAAACATGGCATACACAATGAATATAAAAAAATAAACCACCAATAACAGGTTGACAAATAAATTTTAGTTCATCTATAGAAGCGGTATTATAACTAGCATTATCTAATGATATTGAAAATATTTTATGAGTCAATCCATATTCTTCTAAAATTAAACATAATAATTGTGCAATGTTATGGGCAGCATATAATTCATCAAAAACTCTATAAGCTAACAATTTTTTTTGGAGGATCCAAGAGTTATCAATCCAATGGCATGTCACACCCATATAAGAATGAGTTTGCCAATGATCACTCCAAATATCGAAACATAAAGAAACTTTATTATTTAATTTACTAAATTCATCAATTAAATTCTTTTTTCCTTGTTTTACTAATCTTTTCATTGAGATGAATTTCACTCTCTAAGCCTTTCAAGGGAAACTATTAGTGGCTCTCTTCCTAAGTTCTAAGTACATGATAAAAATGGAGCTCACTCATACACACAAGCTTCTTGCACTACCATAGGCTTGCTTATTATCTACTCTCTACCATTATTCATGATTAGAATCAATCATCTATAAAAGTTTATTCAAAAGTGAAAGATATAGGAGATGATAAAAATGAAATAAAAGCCATGAAAATAGCAAATTTGATGGAATGGAAGACTTGAATGTTCAAGGATATTCTTGATGCATTTTTGCCCTCCTTTCAGTTTATATAATGAAGTCAAAGTGTGATGAAGTGATCTTTGGCATTGCTCTTCCAAAATTTGATGAAAAGAGTTCACCAACTCCATTGTGCCAACTTTCCATCTTGTGTGCCAATTTTGCTCTTCTCTTTTCTTTTCTGATTTTCTTTTCTTTTTCTTTCTCTCTAGTAAATTCAAAATGTAATGGAGCAGATCTTCAATTTGGATGAGAATTACTTCACTAATACATTGTGCCGAAACTTCAATTGGATACCAACTTGCTTCTTTATTTTTTTTCTTAAAATTGTTTCTTTTTCTGTTTTTTTCAGTATTTTTTTTTCACGTCAGCTGCTGGTTCAGATTATGGTTGCAGCTCTTTTTATTCATATCTGATTTCTCAAAACCAGTAGCATTCAATTAGTACTTGCAATCAAATGATACACAACCCAATTTCAGCTTCTTCTTACCAAACTGACTTTATTGCCATATATCTTTCTGATTTTTTTTTCTCAACTGCATTTTCAGCTCACATTCTTAACCTTGTTGTCGAATGGTCTTGCTCTTAATCCTTGCCACAGCCACATTAGTTCAGATCAGTTCCCCTGCACTTCAATTGCTGATCTGCACAGAATTTTTCTTCTTCCTCTGTTTTTGTCACAAACTTTCTGCAATTGTCTCAGATTTCCTGCATCTCTCTGCTTCAATTCAGACTTAAGCATAATGTTCCAGATTTCCTGCAATCAGCTTCTAGTAGGGTGGCCGAACAGCTCCTTTTCTTCCTTTGGCACAGATTCCCTTAGCTTCAGATTTCTCATCTTGTTTCAGTTTCTGCTCAGGTTTTTTTTTTCAGTTTCTGCTCAAGCTTTCGACCTTAAATTCAAACTTAATCAGAATGTTGCTAATTTTAACTTCCCTAATTCCAACATCCCAATTCTTAAATAGATCCTTTTGTGACACAAGCTCATTTATTTCAGATTTTTTTTTCTTTTGACACAGATTTCCCTTTTCTTTGTGTGCCATTTTTTTTTTCTCAATGCAGATTTTCTATATTGCGTGCCACTTGGATCTTCAAAGGATGATGAGAAATCTAAATGCTCCAATCGATTCCATCCTTAACCACTTCTTGCTTATTTTTTTTTACACCAACTCAACTCCACTTGTTTTGGCACCTTTTGGCTTCAATTTGAAATGAAATGAATCTTGTTTTTTTTCAAAATGTTTCCAACACACTAGTCACTCCCCCACACTTAATTCTTTATCTGTCTCGGGCAAAATAACATCAAAGAACTTCTCCAAAGAAACAAGTCCCTAGAAAGCATGGTTAGGAGTAGGAAATAAGGAAAGAAAATAGAATGAACATGATTATTGCCAAAAATTAACATGGAAAGGTAAACAAATTTATTAGCCTCTATAGATGTGATCGAATCATTGAAATATGATTTTGAAAGAACCTAAGCAAGTTCTAGAGTACAATCACATGTATGTGTCACAAAAATAAGGCTAACCCTCATTAGGTACAAATAGTTCATCTCAAGTCCTCAATCAAGAATCCATGGCCAAGTAGTACTCAAGCATCCAAGATTTCATCCATGAGCTCAAACCCTAAGTTTTAACAACCAAATTTAATTTGTTTTCAAAAGACTCTAAAATGCTATGAAGATAACCTAGAGGGATACATTTATTCCTATTCATTAAGGAAATGTGCCAAAAGACATAAAATGGTATTTACAATGTCTATTTATTCATTCTACTCTACTCACGCATTTATTAGCAAGAATTCATTTTAAAAGAAAATTCTACTTCTAGCAAGCATAAAGATGAAAAAGGCAATGAAAGAAAATGCAAGAAAAAGTAAACTCCCTTTTATTTCTGGCCGTCGGAGTCTATCAAGAAATAATCTCCATCTTGGTAATAGAGGAGTAGGAGTAGCTGAAAAAGTTTCCTTAATTTCCTCAATTTTATTTTGCATCACTCCCCCACACTTAAACTTTGCAATAAACTGTTCAGGTGGCCGAAGGTGATTTAAGTACAATAGCCACTTCAGAGGTGGAGTGCTATAAGTCAAAGCAAGATCATCTCCTCCCTCTTTATTCTTTTTGGAAAACTTTCCAGGTGGTTGAAGACTGTCTAGATGTAGTACCCACTCAAGAAATCTCTGGGACCCTACAAAAACATGTAAAACATTTCTCAAGCGTGCAGGGTAAGAAAGAAGTGCAATATCATCAATCTCTACATAAAATGTATCTAAAAATGCATCGCATCCAATAAAGTCAATTTTGGGTACCTCAGTAAATTTTTCACAAGCATATTCTACATGAGATATATCAAGAAAAGTTCCACAGTCAATAAAATCAATCTTGGGTACCTCTAGAAGTTTTTCACATTCAATTTCAGCATAAGAAATAACAAGAGACTCTTCACAATAAACAACTTCAATTTCAGGCTCTAAAATTTTTCAAAATTAATTTTAGCTTAATCTGTCTCAAGAATATCATAACAATGCATAAAATCAAGCCTGGGTGCCTCTAAAGAATTTTCACAATTATTTTTCACAAATGATGTATCAAGATATTCCTCACATGCAAATCTAGACATCTCCCTGAAATTTTCTAAAGGAAAAGAAGAAATACTTACCTGATCATGATGAAAAATGTCAATTGGTTCTACAAGAAATACCTCCATCTCAGGCTCAAAATCTGGTGAACAATCAACTGAAATAGGTGATCCATGGGTACTTGCTCCAATCATGCAAGTCCCTACACTTTCTGGAAATGGTGGTGGTCCCTGGGGCTCTGTGCAATCCCCTACACCTATAGAATAATCTCCTGTGCATGCCTCCTTAGTAATACCTGCAACAACCTCATTAAAAAGATTAGGGCTATCAAAAACAATATCATCACAAAATACAAAGCAAGAAAAATTAGGTAAAACCTCCTCTGAAATCAACTCTCCTCCCAGTATGTCTAATGTACCATCATCATCAATGATCAGTGCCTCAACAGTCTCCTCTGCAGTGTCTATGCTCATAATAGAACGATTTCCCTTAGGATCCTTCATGGCGTCGAAAATGCTAAACTGGACTACTGTATCTCCCACCTCCATCGAAAGGGTGCCAGCATATACATCAATTTTTGTTCTTGCAGTCTTCAGAAAAGGCCTTCCAAGGATAAGTGGGAATCTGCGTGCAAGGTACTCTCCCTCCATGTCTAGGATGTAGAAGTCTGCAGGGAAAATCAATTCTTTCACTTTAACCAACACATCTTCAATAACTCCTGCCGGGCGGGTCTGACTCCGGTCTGCTAACTGAATCACAACTCCAGTGGGCTGTAGAGGTCCAACGCCAAGCATCTGGAAGACTGTCCTGGGCATGACATTAATAGAAGCTCCTAAATCAAGCATGGCATCATGTAGCGTGGTGCTCTCTATCTCACAAGATACAGTGAACATGCCAGGGTCATCACATTTCTGAGGTATGGCATGGATAAGTGATGAAACATTCTTCCCCAAGCTGACCATTTCATTTTCCTTAAGCTTCCTCTTGTTAACAAAGATCTTTCAAAAATTTTGCATATTTAGGAATCTGTTTAATCATTGTCAGCACGGGTACATTAATTTCAACTTTACTAAAAAGTTTTACCAGCTCATTGTACTCTTTTGCTTTCTCCTCCTCCCCTTGTCTTCTGGTTGGAGTTCTCCCATTTGGAAAAGGCAAAGGAATAGAAACTTCCTCCTCATGAACCGAAATGGGTGGGGCTGATTTTTGAGTTGCTGCCCTATTTTTTGGAGCTGTTGTAAAATCTGTTTCGGGGCTGATTTGTGCTTCGTTTTCCACCAAAATTAGAGGATTGCTAGATGAAGAAGTTGGGCACGAGCTAGGGGTGGTATCCACTGAATTTGGACTGGTTTCGGCACTGATTTGGGCTAGAAATGAAGATGCTACCCTGTTTTCTGAAAATTCAGCCCTTGGGTCATTTTGAGTTGATGCAACCTTCCCACTTCTCAAATAAATTGCGCTAACATTTCCCTTAGGGTTAGGAACAGCTTGGGAAGGTAGTTGGCCTGATCCTTGAGTTTTACTTTGATTAATGTCACTAGCCATTTGCCCAATTTGCCTCTCAAGATTTTGTATAGCGGCAAAAAGATTTCCTTGTTGTGTTTGTTGTATTTGGGACTGTTGTGCTGATATTGCTGTTGGAAAGGCTGAGAAGAATGCTGAAATGTTGAGGAATTTTGTTGAGAATTATACCCTTGAAAATTCTGATTTTGAAAAGGAACTTGTTGTGGTGAGGGCTGAAATTGGTTGGGCTGAATCCTTGATTTTGGGGCTGAAAACTTGAGTTCCAAGGCTGGAAATTTTGTTGCGGTTGTTGAACATGTTGCTGTGGAGGTTGGTATGGCTGTTGATAACTCAGATTCCCTTGAAAGCCTTGTTGAAACCCTTGAAATGGCTGCTGAAATTGTTGTTGGAAAGGCTGATTTAGGGGCTGAATTTGCTGATTTTGTGGCTGTGATTGTTGGGGCTGCTGCTGAACTTGCTGGAAAATTTGTTGGGGTTGCTGCATTTGTTGTTGTGGTGGGCCTTGTTGGTAAAAAGAATTTTCATACCTTAAATTTGGATGATCCCTCCACCCGGGGTTGTAAGTAAGAGAGTATGGATTGTTCCTAGCTTGAAATTGTCCCCTCACCAAAGCTGCTATTGACTCATCTTGTTGTAGGTTGGGACATGAATCAGAAGTGTGTTCCTTGCTAGAACAAATACCACATACACTCATCACCATTTGACTTAATTGTGGAGGTACCGAAAAATTGGAATTTTGATTTGCATTACTAACACTCAATTGCTTAATAAATGATGCGATCTCTGCCAATGAATTCTTTATTTCTTTTGATCATTAGAACCCATCTGAACTTCATTAACCCCTCTAGTAATAATGCTCTGCTTCCAAATTGCTGGGAATTTTCTGCCATATTTGAAATAAGCTCCCTGGCTTGATGTGGTGTTTTGTTGACTAAACCCCTCCAGCTGCTGCATCAATCATAATCCTATCCATTTGTAATAATCCTTCATAAAAGTACTGGATGAGGAGCTGCTCACTAATCTAATGCTGGGGGCAACTGGAGCAAAGCTTGTTGAATCTCTCCCAGTAGTCAAGAGTGTCTCCCCTACCACTTGCTGAATGCCACAGATACTTTTTCTGATAATTGCTGTTCTGGAGGCTGGAAAATATTTTTCTAAGAAAGCCTTCTTCATGGAAATCCAACTAGACACATGCCCCGTAGGTAAGTAATAAAACCAGTCCTTAGCTGCTCCAGTCAAAGAAAATGGAAAAACCCTCAGTTTGATGTCTTCCTCTGAAATACCCTGAGGTTCATAGTGGAGCAAACAACATGGAATTCATGCAGGTGTCTATTTGGATCCTTCCCAGATAAACCTTGAAACTTATGGCAAAAGATGGATGAGTCCAGATCTGAGCTCAAAATCTCCACCCAGCTCTGGATAGGCAATGCTGGAGTACTGAAAAGAAGCATCTGGCGCTGCGAATTCTTTCATGGTCTTCTGGTGGTCTGCCATCTGATCAACTGAATAGGCTGCAATAGACTGAGTAGGAAGAATACCAAATCCCTCTGAAACACTGAGCTGGCTCCTCCTAGCTTTGAAAGTCCTCTCAATCTCAGGGTTAAAATCCTCTAGATCACCACCTGTAGACCTGGTCATAAAAACAAGAATAAATCGCAGTACAAGTATAGAGAAAAATGAATCAAATAAAATCAACTCAGAAGATATAGCAGTAAGTGCAAGAAAAATGGATCAAGAAAAATATGAAATGAGTACACAAGCAAAAATCAAACAACTCAACTAGTATGTTCCTCGGCAACGGCGCCAAAAATTTGATGGACCCAATTTAGCTAATTAAAGTTGTCACGAAATGTGTGGATCCGTCAGAATTTAGAATTTATAAATGTGCTGAAAACCCTTTTTGCAATCAAAGAAGAAAAGCATAGTAAAGGGGCCACAGGTCGTATTTTTCCAAGGGTTAGTTCAAGTTGTTCGATTTGTGCTCGAGTTTATGTGTCGTTAATGTTTTTGGGTTTCAAATAAAATCTGGAGTTTGGTTTCGAATAGACAAGAAAATGCAATAGAAAGAAATGAAAAGGAAGGACAAAATTAACTAAGTAAAATAGACAAGGTAATGGCAATTAAGGACTTAACCAATGGAGACTTAATCAAACAATTTCACTTAATCAAATCTGGTAATGCAACCTAACATTAATTGCGAGACAAAAACAAGGCAAATGAATTGACACAAGGCTAAGCAATCTAAGCTAATCAATTCAAAGGCACTGCCGAAAACTAAATTGACACTAAATGCAAGCAACCAAAATAAGATTCATATGCAAAGATGGAGAATGAAATTCAGAAACTACTGGATGAAAAATAAACTACCATCCAACACCTTACCACGTACACAATCTCATTTTCTTGGATCTGAAACTGATTTTTGATACAAAGTGGATAAACCGAAACAACTTGATACAAAGGAATAAAATCTTATTCACCTAATATTTCTAATAAATTCAGCACTAGAACTATCAAATTCAGGAATGCAACTAGTTCCTTAGCTCGAAAAGTAGCTATCA
>JAGFNQ010001538.1:155575-289163 GCA_024364735.1 Boesenbergia rotunda | reverse complement strand
AAACCTCTTCCAAGGATCCAGATCTTGCTCCAAGGTGCTGATCGAGTTGGCCACGCCTTCGGATGGAAGAAATCGCAACAAAAACGAAGAACAAAATGAAGGAAACGAAGAAGAAACCAAATGAAAACCAGCTGCGGCGAGGACGCGACAGATCTGAAAACAGAGAAGTCTGTTTAAGTAGTTAAACAATGAATGGCTGATATTGATTCCGCTTCATCCAACGGTGGATCCTTGTCCGATTTGATTCAAATTTTCTAGATCTTGATCAGAGGTCAGGATCATCCTCGTGGTAGCTCGGATCTTCCAGATTTGTAGCGGATGGCTCAGATTAAGCTGATATTTGAATGGATGGTCTAGATCTCTCTGATCGTGATCCAACGGCTAGATGATCTCCGATTGAGCTGAAACCTTCAGATCTTGATCTGATCGCTCGATTAGCCTTAACCCCAGCTCAGATTGATCAGAAGTTCTCAGATGGTCTAGATCTAACCGTTCTTGCATCGGACGGTCCAAATGAGTCGACGCTTGATCACTTGATCTAGTCCACTTTTGACTCAACATTTGACCCAACCTGACCTAGGTCCATGATCCTTCCAAGCCTAGAAAAGTAGATCAAAAATTTAGTGACAAAACAACTCAAATATATCAAAATTTACAATTAAGTCCAAAAAGAGTATAAATCTTAGAACCTAGGGTAAATCCACAATTATACATATGGGTCAAACACGCATTTAAGTATATAAAATCATCAACAAAATGACACTTATCGGGGGGGTGAATAGACGGTTATGAAAACTAATGGAGATAGCACTCGTCTAAAAAAAAACTTGGTTGCAACTGGAACGTTGCTTCCAAAGTGGTTAACGCTCAAGCAGAACTCCTTCAGGCGGAGAAGTCTTTACAGTTGTTGCACTGAAGACTTAGAGAGATTTTACATGAATGAATAAAAATAATTGATTCTAAAAGGTTGAAACTCTAAGCCTATTTATAGCCTAAGAGAATAAATCTGAATTGTTGATTATTGAGAAATTTTCTCTTGGCCGTTGATCCATGGATGTAATTTGGATGATTGATCTTGGATGGGATTAACTTGCATCCATTGGATCTGATTAAAGGATAAGTATTTATCCTTTATGAGATAAAGGAATTTTTATCTTCTGCTTGAGATTGCTATGGTAATCTCCAAGTAATAATATCGGCAAGAACAAAATGTCTCTGACCTTTATCCAAACTGATAAGCTTGGCATCCTTTGCTCTCGAGGTCTTGGGTTCAATTCCTCTTAGAAATAACTTAATCTTTCTTTTTCGGGCGACTAGCCTTTTGGTTCTTCTGCTCGCAACAGATAAATAACTTTATCATCTGCTCGCAACAACTTCAATCACATCTCTTCCTATCCCAGTCAATAAGGCTGGTGATATACGTAGGCGAGGTTGCTGGTTCGAATCATCACATCAACAAATAAAATTCTTTTTGTTTCAAGTGCCTGGTTTGACTTGGTCAAACTGACCAGTCTTTTGGTTCATCTTCTGGGTGATTTCCGGCCAACCGGAGTTAGGCTCACCCGAACTCGATTTCAGCCTTTCGCCCCTCGAGCGCCTTTCCTCCTTGCTTCTCGTCCCTCGGACACTGCGCTCGTCCTTCTCGCTCCACCGGCGTACTCTTTCGCAGCTTCCGCGTCCCTCGGATTGTACCGAGCTCGTCGGCTCGCTTCCCTGCACAATCCTTCTTGTCCGATACGTCTTACGCTCGACTTTCTCTATACCTAAGCTCCTGCACACTTAGCAGAGGGATTAAACATACCAGGACCTAGCTTAACCTGGTTGATCACATCAAAACTTATCGGGGCACCAACAATCTCCCCCTTTTTGATGTGCATCAACCCAGGTTCAGTTAAGGTTAAACCAAATAAGTAAAAAATAGTAAAATTAAATAAACAAGTTAAGCATGAAAAAGATGTTTCAATGCAAATCTACAATCTCCCCCTGTACACTAGCCTTCTCTCCCCCTTTGATCACTGCAAAAATCGGGGACGAAGAAAAATTAGCATATTGTGAAAAAAATTGAAGTGTTTAACGAAAGCTTAAAAGATTAAAAAAATTTAGTTTTCAAAAATAGCATTTTCAAGAATTTTTCAAATTAAAGAAAATATAATTTCATAATTTTTTTTTAAAATTCTAAATGGACTTAAAAAATTTGGAAATAATTTTGGCAAAGTTAACATTTGGTTTATAGATTCTAAAAAATCGGAGCTTGTCAAACTCTTTTTCCTTCGAATTCTTAAAATTTAAAAATATGGTTACATCTAAAAAATCATAAAAATCCGAAGAGTGTTGGAAAAATTTCAAAAAGTTTCAAGTGTATAGCCAACTTTCCTTAAGTAACAAAAAATTGTACTGAATTTAAAAAAATGACACAATAAAAATTGTTAGTCAATATCTGCAATAAAAATTAATTTAAGACAGATTTAGGAATCCAAAATAGGTTACTATCAACCGGGTTTGTTAAAAATATAGGAGGCATATAATTTCTTGGTATTTTCCTAAGTTGGCCCTTGTGATTGTTAAGATACCAGTTCAGCCCCTCAGGATAATGATTCTTTTTCTATCACAGGCATGTAATATCAAATTCCAATTTCTTAACTAAATTTTCTAGATTTTCATTTTTATTTTCTAAGTTATCGAAGATACTTAATGGACATGATGTAGATAACTACTTTTTCAACCTCAATATCTTTCTCCTCTTCTTGCATAAACTATTCAAAATAGATTTTAAAACAGAAAAAAGTTTGTCGGGAGGTAATTTACATACCTCACTTACCATGTCATCGTATTTGCTGCTTAGTGGTTCCTCATCGCTGCTGCTTTCGTCAGATGACTCTCCCCCTTCATTGATACTCATCTCCGATGAGCTCTCTTCGTCGTCCTCCTCTTGATGACTCACCATCAGGGCAAGTCCAGCATACTCCTCAATTTCTGACTCGTCAGAAGACGTGTCATCCTATGTCACTTTCAGCACTTTCTTTTTCTTCAGCTGATTTTCCTTCTTCTTGTTCTTTAATTTGGGGCAGTTGTCTTTAATGTGACCCTCTTCGTCACAATTATAGTATTTTACCATTCGTCTCTTTGGAGACTTCTTCTTTCCCTGAAACTTTGAAAATTGATTAGATTTAACAAACTTTTTAAATTTCCTTACCAAGTATCCTTTTTCTTCTTCTTCTTCATCATCCGAGGATACCGATCCTGGTACTGTTGTTTTCGCGTTCAGGGCTACACCATTCATCTTTCGATAGGACCTTTATCCCAACTAGTAAGCTTGGCAGCCTTTGCTCTCGAGGTCTTGGGTTCAATTCCTCTTAGCAATAACTTAATCTTTCTTTTTCGAGCGACTAGCCTTTTGGTTCTTCTGGTCGCAACATATAAATAACTTTATCATCTGCTCGTAACAATTTTAATCACATCTCTTCCTTAACCCAGTCAGTAACGTTGGTGATATACGCAGGCGAGGTTGCTAGTTCGAATCTTTACAGCAAGAAATAAAATTCTTTTTGTTTCAGGTGCTTGGTTTGACTTGGTCAAATTGACCAGTCTTTTGGTTCATCTTCTGGGTGATTTCCGGCCAACTAGAGTTAGGCTCACCCGAACCCGACTCTGACCTTTCGCCCCTCGAGCGTCCTTCCTCCCAGCTTCTCGCCCCTTGGACATCGCGCACGTCCTTCTCGCTCCACTGGCGTACTTTTCCGCAGCTTCCGCGCCCCTCGGATTGTACCGAGCCCGTCGGCTCACTTCCCTGCACAATCCTTCTCGTCCGCTACGTCTTACGCTCAACTTCCTCCGTACCTATGCTCCTGCACACTTAGTAGAGGGATTAAATATACCAGGACCTAGCTTAACCCGGTTGATCACATCAAAACTTACCGGGGCACCAATAATTAACTCTTCACTCCTGCAACCAGGGTTAGTCCAAGAACAATATATAATATACATAATTGAATAAATCACAGCCGGAGCTGTCTTGGTTCTGACTTTGAATTTCATAATGAAACCCTAGGTCGAATCGACGTCTACTGCTCCCTCTTTTGGGGAACGCATCCTCACCTACTCCTCTCAGGAGAAGTTACCTTTTGCCAACCGGCTTCTCCGGTTGGACATTTACTCGGCCTCCGAGACTGCCAGATCTCGCGACGCCCGTTCCTCGACCTGCCTCTACTTCTGTCTGCAATCCTCACTCGGCTAAGAATCCTGCCCAATCTTCCAGACTAGGACTTCTTGCCTAATCCTCGGCCAGGTCTTCTTGTCCAGTCCTCGACCAGGACTTCTTGCTCAAACCTGCAGGTCAAGACTTCGTGCCTAGGTGAACTAGGACTTTCTTGCACACTTTGTAAATCTATTAGATAATAATACAAACTTAACTTTGAACCCTTAGCCATTATCGAAACTAGGTTCGATTTGGTGCTTCCGGCATCAACAATCACCCCCTTTTTGATTTATGGCAACACCGTTCAAAAGTTAAGTTAAAAAATTGAAGATATATGATAATTATGTACTAGAAAGAAAGAACAAGTAGTTCTCTACTCTCCCCCTTAATCAGTTCTTTCCCCCTTTTTCTTTAGAATTAATTTTAGAAAAAACTTAGCAGAAATTCGAAACATTACATAAGGCTTTCTTTGAAAATCTCCCCTGAAACTTTTGAATATATGCAATTTTTCTATTTTGAAAATTTTTCCAAAAAGATTTTGAAGATTTTGAGAAAAATAAGTTTCAAAAAATTTCTAACTCAAGGTTTTTCTCCAACAGAATTTTCTGAATTGAATTGTATTTTCTAAAAATAACTTTTCAGGAAATAAAATTTTCTTTTTCGAAGAAAAGTTTGAGTAGCAAATTGAAATGATTATTTTGTGGAAAAAATAATTTTAACTTAATTTTTTTTGAAACTTGATTTTTTCAAACAACAATTTTGAAAATAATTTTGAAACTTGATTTTTTTTAAACTTGATTTTTTTGAAATCAAGGAAAAAATAACTTGAAAAATAACCAAAAAAACTAATAAGGAAAAAAATAAGGAAAACATAACTTGACTTGGAAAAATTATTTATTTTTAAGTTGACTTTTTCTTCTCTCCCCCTTTGCCATATATCAAAAAAAAAATTAAAAAATATGATTGGCAAAAAATAGTTATGTATCAGAGCTTACTTGATTTGTAAAAATGATGAAGGAAACTACAGCAAGTAATTGAATTGATCTCAGTTTGACCTAAGTAACAAATTTTGAACCCAGTTAACATACTAGTGAGTCCAAAAAATTGATCAACTTAACCTCTTTCGGTCCCTATCTAATACAGTTAGCTACTTACTAACTGCTATATAACAGCAGCTTTCACTAGGGTTAGTTGATAAGTACCATTTTATTGACTATTTTAATTGCTAAAATCCATGTTTGACCCATGTTTCCATTGTTTAATTATGATTTTACCCTAGGTTTTGGAACTTTATCTTATTTTGGACTTAATTGCAAAATTACATAATTTTTGGATTAATTGGCCACTAATTTTTTGATATATTTTTGTAGGCAAGAAAGGATCCTGGACTTAGGGCATACTGGGTCAAACCTGAGTCGGATGTGAACCGGATCGAATTATCATGTTTTGGATTAATCCGGGCCGTCCGATTCAAGAGCGGCTAGATCTGAGCCATCCGGGACGATCTGAAGCAATCCGAGCTAGGGTTAGGGTTGATCAAGCTCTATGATCAAGATCTGAAGGTTTCATCCCAATCAGAGCTCAATCAACCGTTGGATCAAGCAAGGAGGGCTCTAGAGCGTCCATTCACAGATAGAGTTGATCTGGACCATCCACTGCAAATCTGGAGGATCCGAGCTACCACAAGGCAGATCCTGACCCCAGATCATCATCATAAAAGTTTGGCTCAAATCAGACCAAGATCTACCGTTGGATTTCATCAAAGCAATCTGGACCGTCCACTGTTTCCTATTTAATCAGAAATGAGCCCGCAGCTTTCCTTGTCGCGTCTCCGCCGCACAGTAGCTTCCTTCTTCGTTTTTCATCGTTTCTTCAGTTTTTCTTCAATTCAAGGGGCGCGACCACTCAATCTCGACCTCGGATCAAGTTTTGGATCATTGGATGAAGCTTCCTTGGAGAAATCAGCTCAGTTTCGCACCGGACAAGGTTGTTTGAGGGTTTCGATAGCTTTGTGGTCCGATCACTCGTATCTCACTCACAAGCCATCTCCGATCAACTGAGCCACTTGTAGGGGTTCTCAAGTGAGCTCAGTTCATATCCAAATCACCTCCGCAATCCATTTAACCAAGATCGAGGAGTTCGGATTGAATTTTCCCAGCTTAGTGCAGAGTGAGCTGAAATCGATCAATTGAAGCTGTTTCCAATCGATTTGCTGAGCCTAGGGGTTCGAAGCCAGCTCTTGCTTGACGACCAAGAAGATCTTGAGCTTAGGGAGAGTTGAGGAGTAGTTTTGATAGTTTAATTTTCGTTTATTAGTTGTAATTTTCAATTACTGCTGTAGTTTAGTTACTGTCTTCGTTTTCAGATTTGGTTAATCTCGTTTCTTACTTGTTTTTGCTTAATCTAGCTTTAATCCTTCAAGTTTAGTAGTTTAGGAACCTGTCTAGTGGATAAGTGTGTTTAAATTCAGTTAATTTCAGCTTAGATCTTTGCGTATCAGTGGCAGCTCGCGTATCAGCCCTGCTTCTGCCATTTCCAGTTTAGTTCTGCAATTTGTCAATTTATTTCGAATTCAATTCGTTTCTGGTTGTAGTTCTTGAGATTTAAGTCGACATTTTAGTAGCTAATGAGTTTGATTTGAATTTTAGCAGCATTTAATTCCAATTCCGCATTTCTACTCAGATTTCCCATTGCGTATCAAGTTTATCCTGCATATCATCTATTTTCAGTAGTTTCAGTTCAGTATTTCTGAGATTTTATTGGGTTCAGCATCAGCATCAATTTGGATCATATTTAGCACACCTTGTAGTGTATTTTGGAACTCGAATTCAGCATACATTGTCAATTTCAGCACTTGATCAGTTACTGCATTTCTGCAGTAAACTTCTCTGCATTTCTGAATTCCGATGGCTGCATTTAGTTTCCAAGTCTGCCATCCAATTTTAGTTTCTGAAATCCATCAATTATCTCTCAAGTGCAGATTGTTTAATTCTCTAACAATGGATATCAGATTTTGAATTGGGTTTCCGACTTACTCTTCCTTGCGTGTGAATTTCCATTTCTGAAATTCTTGGCAGCCTCCTTCAGATCAGTTTAATTGCTGCAAATGCTTAGTCTAGCACTTCTGAATTATGTGTCAAGCAACCTAGTGTTTCCTGAGCTTTATCTACAGATTAGATTGAAGTATACGAATCCAATTGCTTTGATTGTTTTGTAGACAGTTATGCTAAATTCTGTCCAGTTTCGAATTTGTTTCTATAGCATGTGAGATTGTATCAAGTGAGACATATTAAGACAGTTGATGTGCAGTTTGTTTGTAACTAAGTTTGTTTTGAATACCATTCAGCTGCAAAGTTTTTGGGCACGTGAGTTCTTTCCTTATTATCAAGTTTGTCTCAATTTTCTTCCATTTTGTATCAAGTAAGAGTTGGAATTGACTTTGTATCAATTTGTCTATAGATTGCTTGGCATTTGGTTGTTTTGAATTGCAATCCTTAAAGCAAAAGAATCTGCAATAGTGAGTTTCGATGTTAGCATAAATTTCCCGAAGTTTGCAAAGTTTCATTAGTTGATTTTCTCCATTTTGATTGTCATTTCATTTCAGATTGCAACCCTAAAACCCAAATCACATTTGAAACCCAAAAACACAAACGACACCTAAATACAAGTGCGAATCACACAACGCCAACTAGCCCCGAGAAAAATACGACCTGTGGCCCCTATATTACATTTTCATGCTTTTGATTGTAAAAGGGTTTCCAGCTATTCATTTCATAAACATTTAAATTTGATGAGCCCATACATTTCGTGACAAATTAATCTAGTATATTTGGGTTCGTCATTAGTCAAGTTAAGTAGTCTGATCAAGTTAGATTTTCTAAGCTTGAATACTTAACTTGATTGTTGTTCAAATGTATTTATCGCCCCAACTGCTCTTGATGCAATAACTTAAAGCATCTTGAGTCTTGGCATAGACCTAAGCATCTCAACCCAATCTAGGTTATCAATCAAAGTACCTTAATGTGCTTGTGAGATGCTGGCTTCTAGATCTATAGGAGCATGCAATTCTAGGGTTAAGTCCTAAGCATAGTCCATTGCGTAGAAAAATCCTAGTTTTGAAGGGATAATTTTTTTTATAAAAATCTAAGTCGGAAAAAAATTTTAAAAATCAAAACTTAGTTGAAAGAATATGATTAAAAAAATGATTTTTCTTAAAAAAATATGAATTTTTTGAATAATTAAAGAAAAAATAGTCCTATTCTACTAAGCACATTCCTAACGATAATCAACTCAGAGTGCATAAATCTAAAGTAGATGATCAGGTCAAATTTTACAAACACGGAGAGTCAAAAAACAAATCCCTAGTACAATAGTAAGCTTAAGAAGATGAGTCTGGATGCCAAGAGGGGCCAGGGTACCACGACCGAAATATCAACATCATCTCCTCATGTCGGGCCTGGTCTGCTGCAAGCCTTTCATCATGTCGGGCCTGAAGAGCATCCTTCTGCTCAACGTGATGGGCCTCCATCTCCTTTCAAAGACTATGAACCTCCATCTCTATCCATGTGAGACGTTGGTTCATAGTCATTCGAGGGGTGGTGGTGGAGACTCTCTCAGCTACTCCTTGATCTCGGCGGCGAGATCTGCTACATCAATGCCCACCTCGTCGTCCGAGTTGATTTGGGGTGGAGCACCTCATTGTCTCCAAGATATGACCTCGATGGCCGAGATATCTACAGCAGCTAGGGAAAAGTTTCTAATTCCTAGTTCGTCAAACTCGATGATCATGATGATCTCTCCGGCAGAAACATCACGACCGTAATGTTGAAAAAGTGCGGTCAGGATGTGGCAGTAGGGGGTCCGCACTCTAGAGTGAGTGGTGATGCTAGATGCATAGATGATCGTCTGAAACATATGTAGACCGATGTCTATGTCCATATGATGGATCATCGCGTAAAGCAAGAATGAGTGAAAGGGGTGCATAACCGCTACATCCCGTGAAGTTAGGGGAAGAATGCAGCGAACCAGGACTCGATAGAGGGCGTAGTCCTGGATGCGTAGATCGACGGATCGAAAATTCTAAACCGTCAGATCTCTCTCACATTTGAAAAATAAGAGTGAAGAAGGTCGAGGGTAATGTGGGAGTAAGAGGCGGGAAAGAGAAGATCCTTAGGAGGATAACAAGAGAAGGTGGACTGAGAGGGTCGTAGTCCAAGAAATCTAGTAAGTAAAGAAGGAGAAATGGTAAGTGGATGGGTCTGAATAGTAGTATTGTAGCAAAAATCATCAACTTTGACCAAGTTGTTATAAAACTTGGCACACAAAATCGTGTTAATAGAATGATTACAGTATACTAGTCATTCTGTTGGTAGTAGGTAATGACGTCAATAGCTGTAGGACAGAATTGGGTAAAGAATCCCCTATTCAGATAGCAGGCCTTTATGGGTTTGTACGTAGTGGTAGCAAATTTGTTAAAAAGAGCTAGTGTAGGAAACCTAAGGTCAAGGCTAGGTTCGGTACCGGGGCTGGTTTCAACAGGACGATGTTTGCTAATAATCAACAATTGAAATAATTAATATGAATAAGTTGAAAAAAGAAGAATAAACTTTGAAAAACATACCAAGGAGGCATTGTAGGAGAGGAAGAAGAGAGGAGGACTTGGGATGCTTGGAAGAGCTCTTAGAAGGGAGGAAGTAGTGTGAGTTGGGTGTGGAATGGGTGCCATGGCCGAGGGCTTATATAGCCCTTCCTGGGCGCCCGTGAAGGGCAATAGGTGCCCGTGACAGAAGTTAGGCACCCGAGATCTTACTCGGGCACCTGAGTTCAGTTCAACTCAGGTGTGGCTGCCTTTGACTGCCTCATGTGCTGGGAAAGACTTGGGTGCCCGCGAGGGTCTCGGGCGCCCGGTTTGACCAATCTTTGAACGGTTTTGAAATAGTTCAATCAAGACCTAAGTTCCAATGTGGTTGAATTCAAGGCGTAGTTTGATTAAAAGCAATGGGTTACTTTTGAAAATATTTAAAAAATGTTAAATTTCATTTTGAAAGCATTAAGTTGACAAAAAATTGTTAAATTGGATTTTGAAAATTCTTAAATTGAATTTTGAAAACTTTAACTTGAATTTTGAAATTTATTAAGTTGAATTTTGAAAAAGATAAATTGAATTTTAAAAATTATTAAATTGAATTTTGAAAATTATTAAGTTAAATTAGATTGTTGAAAATTATTAAGTTGAATTGTGTTATATCAAAATTTTGAGAATTATTTGGTTGAATTACGAAAAATGTTAAATTAAAATTTTAAGAATTATTAGGTTGAATTTTGAAAATGTTAAATTAAAATTTGAAAAATATTAAGTTGGATTTTAAAAATGTTAAATTAAATTTTGAAAAATATTAGGTTGAATTTTGAAAATTTTAGAATGAATTATTAAGTTGAATTATATTAAATTAAATTCTAGGTAAATTATTAAGTTAAATTATATTAAATTAAATTGTAGGTAAATTTAAAAATGTATATTAAGGGTAACATTAATTGAGTTGATTGGGTTGGACTACATTATTAGATCCTAAACATCTCACTCATTTCTAAGTGACAAAACATATATTCTTATCTATTTTATGAGATGCATTAATTTTTTCTTGGGGTTTATGTTAATACTACGATTTAATTGAATCTTGGGTTAGATTTATGTTTAACAATTAGTAAGTTGAGAATAAGTTTCGATAATTGACTTTCAGGTCTTGGCGAGGCATAGAGGTCTTCTTTGGCCGTAGCCTTATTGGATCATCAACCCTTTCCTAGACAAAGTCTTTTAAAGAAACATTATCCTCAAATTACTTATTGAGAAACCCTGGTCTAACTTGTTGAGGATTTGGCAAGGTAGCTTCGGTTAGTTCCACCTGACTAATAGGACCAAATAGGGTACGCCTTACCCTACCTGACTTTTTAGATAAGTTTTCCTAACACACTATCATCTCACCCCACCCTAATACTATGTTGTGCAAGTTTTAGTTAAGTCAGATCCTTATTTAACCATTCCTAAGTCTAAGCATAATATTTTGCAGAAAATAAAACAAACAAGCATCAAATAGAAATTTTTTTATCTAATTATAAAAATGGTTTTCATATTGGCTCCCCTTGGACTAAAGCCTCGGTGTGGGTTAGGCAAGATGTGAATCTTGTCCCTGGGAATCCAATATTGGTTCGGTTCAGCTTGATTTGTAAAGCATAATTTTGGGACCCATGCTTGGACTTGGGTTCACCATAGAGTAGTACGATCTATATCGTGAGTTGGTTCAATAATCAAGTTCGGATCGGTTCAGAACTGATTTTTTGCTTTCCAAGAATCATGTCAAGATTATTGGAACCCAAAGAAAATCGTTCCAATGTAATTCTTAGTTCCTTCACCTGAATTTTTGTAACGACCCTCTCTCCTCACTCTGGAGGGACGTCACATATCTTTTTGCTTAACCAAGACAAGTCGACTGACTCCTTGAGCAGTCGACTGGTGTCAGTCGACTTCTAAGGCCAAATCACTCCTCCAATCTTTCTGTTCGAAATCTTACCGGGGACTAGTCGACTGGTGGGACTAGCAGTCGACTGATGCAGTCGACTCAGCTTGGAAATCACTCGACCAATGTTTCTGTTCCCTCGATTTCACTTAGGGAAGTTGACTGGCTCCTTGAGCAGTCGACTGATACTTTTGGAATTCCAATTCCAGACTTCAGAAACTTTGAACAAGTCCATGAATACATTTCTACTTCAACTATACTGAGATTATAGAACTCACAATTATAATAACCATAATACGTGGACTAGATCATAACCCATTTAACATGCATCTCAACTTAAAATCTGTTGTGGAATAACAACTCAAACTTATAATCTTTGCGGAAACGAAACAACCATCATTAAACTTAAGTAAACTTTATAAAGTTCTACTGCTTAGAACACTAGCAAGTCTCATCCCAAAGGATCTCACTCCACGGTCCCGCTACCACTAACACAAATCATCCTTCCTTTAGCCTCCTTGTCTTACATCCTTTCTTTACCTTTATTTGGAGTAAAAGTATGCAAACTATAAACAAATTGCTTAGTAAGTAGATACCTACTCTCACAAAACATGCAATCGATATTAACCATGCTCATGATTAAAAGAATGCTTGCTTTACCATATGAAACTGAAATTGCTATACTTAACATGAAAAATGCTCATGAATACACTTGTGACAAATGCTTGCTTTTGAAACATTGCTTGAACTGAAAAATGCTTAACATGCTTGAACAAAAATGCTTGCTTTTGAAAACTTGAAACTTTTATATTCCTATACTTCTTATACTTCAAAATAAATAAACATCCTGCTGATGGGCCTGACATAGTACCAATGCACGCATCCCTAATAGGTTTCGGGGTAGCTAGCCACCGAACGCTACCAGAGCGTCTCTACTAGGCTCGCCTAGATCTGTGGGCCTCTGCCTGGTACATGTCACTTAACAAAAGTAATATACTTAAACTTGTATTCATGCTTGTACTTAAAATGCGTAACTTAGCATATTCTTTGCACTTAAAAAGTAATGTTGCCAAAACTTGTTTTGAAAACACATCAAGACCTTGGTCTTGTACTTACATAAATGCTTAGTCCCATAACTCATTCTAGGACTTAGTAAGACTTTGGTCTTACTCTGAACTTTTATCGAGCACCATGCGTGTTCTAACTCCCAAAACTCGTTTTGGGGTGAATTAAGACCTTGGTCTTGCTATACTAAGATCACAAACACCAAAAGACTTAAAATCATATTCTACGACGACTAAAATCAAATGAGAACTGCTTTTACTGCAGGTGAGTGATCTACTTACATCTTTAAGCTTATAAACTCACTATACCGGCGTAGGATCTAGCGTGGTACTCGTCTACTTCCTTCTCACGATCCGCCCACCCTTTGTCACTAGGAGAGAAACCCTAGTTTCTCTTGGAGAGAAACCCTAATTTCTCTTTTCTTATTTCGGTGAGAGGGAGAAGGTGAAGGAGAATGAGAAAACCTTTGGTTTCCTCTTCTTTCTATCCTTTATATACTAAGTGGATGTTGAAACAACTTCCATAAAGAGGCGCTTACTGACACTTATTTTATATTGTTTCCATACCTTAGTGTGATGCTTTACCACCACCTAATGGAAATTTAAACTAATGCTAAATGAGGGGTCTTGGGTTCGAGCCTCAGCTTCGACCCTTTTAAAGAAAATTTTAATTTCTTTTTATTTTAGAAAATTTCTGGACGTTACATTTTTCAAGGAGGAATTCCCCTCCTCAAGTTTTTGGGCTTGAGTGGAGGTTCCTTCCTGAATAGGTTCAGTTAAGGGACTAGAGTTGACTCCCTCTTTCAGGATTTTGACTTCCTGTCGGAGGGACTCGACCCTAATGTTGGCTTTGGCCAACTTACGAGATAGATAAGATATTAAATCATAAAGTTGAGATTCGGGATAACCTCTTACCGTTATTTGCCCATCTTCCGAAATTGAAAGTCTTCCGGTTCCGACGTTCTCTTCCGTTTTTGATTCTGATTCGGTGTCGAGATTCTCCGAAGCAGTCAGTGCATGGAGGTTGGCATGTGGTACTTCTTCTTCTTCTACTTCTGAAGAGGATTCGTCCCACGTAGCATTGAGAGCCTTCTTCCTCCGATTCTTCTTGTTTTCCTTCAAGTTGGGATACTCCGATTTGTAGTGGCCCTTCTTGTTGCACCCATAATAGGTGACTTCACTCTTAGCTTTTTGGCTGGTAGATAGTTCGGTTGGATCATCCTTTTTCTGGTTCGCCTTCTTCTTCTTCATTTGTCCCTTGATCATTTTGTATTGACTTCAGGCCAATCAAACTAGCTTTGGATAATTGATTTCATCGTCGTCAGACTCTGAGTCGAAATCTAACTCGAGTATCGGTTGCACCACTTCTTCTTTTGCTTTGCAGGGGTTTTTCCTGTAAAAAGAGCTAACCCTTTCTCGACCATTGAGGCGTTAGTTTGTTCATGGAGTTCTAATTCAGAAAATAATTCATCTAATTTGATATCTGAAAGGTTCCTAGAAACTTTGTAAGCATCTACCGTCGATGCCCACAATGAATTTCTTGGGAACGAGTTTAGGGTATACCTTATTAGATCATGGTTTTCTACCTTGTGACCTATCGTGTGCAGACTGTTCATAATTTCTTAGATTCTTGCGTGTAGCTGAGCGGCTATTTCACCGTCTTGCATTTTAATCGTGTATAGTTTGTTGAGGAGGAGGCCTCTCTTGCTGATTCAGGTGTTCGACTCCCCCTCGTGTAACTCGATCATCTTATTCCACTGTTCTTTAGCACTATTGAATGGGCCGACACAGTTGAGTTCTTCCTCCGTCAGTCCACATTGGAGAGTTTGAGTGGCTTTTGCATCCGCTTCTATCTTCTTCTTGAGTGAAGCGTCCCACTCAGAGTATCCTTGGATTTCTTCTTGCACATTTTTTGGGATCTCCAGTCCAAACTGGATGATGATCCACATTTCCACCTGAGTATTCAGGTGGACCTCCATTCTGCTCTTCCAATAGGAAAAATCCTCACAAGAGAACAGAGGAGGGTGCACGGTACTATAGCCTTCTTGGATGGCCATTTAGTATTCCTGAAAGAGAATCAAAAACAAAAAGAGTCATTCCAAGACTTTGTCTTGGATTAGTAGTGCAGTATACAAAAAAAACTTAAAAATAATTCGAGTGGTGTTGCACCAACCTCGAAGAACGAAGAAAAATGATTTTTTTTATTTAATAAAAATGAATGAGAAAAAAAAATTCTGAAAAACTGCTCAGTTGGCGGTTTCACCAAGGTTAAGCAACCCGCTCTGATACCACTTGTGGGATCGTTGTAATCGATAGAGGGCGGGGGGGGGGGGGGGGGGTGGGGGGGGGGTATATAGCGATTACGTAAAATTTTTTAAAAAAAATCAGAACACAACGGAAGAATTAAAATGCACAATGCTAACACGTTTCCTTTTACTTGGTTCGGAGTCTTTGACGACTCCTACTCCAAGGCCCATGGTCCTTGACCATTTTCGTTGGGCAATTCTATAAGTCAAAAAAGTATTACAAATATGTAAGTTGAGTACAAAATTTGAACAACGAATAAAATATACCGATGACACCGGAAGGATCGCAGAATGTCTTCGGCGATGTGTCATCGATCTTGATCATTTGCGGCACTGAAGAACTCGAGCATGGAAGAATTCTGAAGAGCGTTGTCGTGCTTGAGTTGCAAGAAAGCTTCTTTCCGTTGAATGGAATTGATTCTGGAAAGTAAGGGGTGAAGCCCCTTATATAGGTAGTTCTCGGGCGCCTGAGGCTTGTGGGGCGCCTGACACGTGTCACAAATCTGGCGCGTCCTTATCCATAGACTCGACCAAACTCTTATCTGGTCATGGGCACCTGGGACTCTTGGGGTGCCTGATGGCTCACGGGCGCCTGAGTTGCTGACGTGGCAACCTGCCAGCTCAGCCGAACTCACCCAATGGAACAAGCCATCTGGGGCGCCTGGGTTCTCGGGCGCTTGACTCCTTTGAGGCGCCTGGGATGCAGTAGTAAAGAACTCTTCACTCCTGCAACCAGGGTTAGTCTAAGAACAATATATAATATAATTAATTGAATAAATCACAACCAGAGCTGTCTTGGTTCTGACTTTGAATTTCAAAATGAAACCCTAGGTCGAACCGACGTCTACTGTTCCCTCTTCTGGAGAACACGCCCTCACCTACTCCTCTTAGGAGAAGTTACCTTTTGCCAACCGACTCCTCCGGTTGGACTTTTGCTCGGCCTCTGAGACTACTGGATCTCGAGACGTCTGTTCCTCGACCCGCCTTTACTTCTGTCTGCAATCCTCGCTCGGCTAAGACTCCTGCCCAATCTTCTAGATCAGGACTTTGGTGCCCAGTCCATGACTAGGACTTCTTGCCCAACCCTCGGCCAGGTCTTCTTGCCCAGTCCTCGACCAAGACTTCTTGCTCAACCCTGCAGGTCAAGACTTCGTGCATAGGTGAACTAGGACTTTCCTGCACACTTGGTAAATCCATTAGATAATAATACAAACTTAACTTTGAACCCTTTGCCATTATCAAAACCAAGTTCGATCTGGTGCTTCCGGCACCAACAGAGCATACATCCATATCTAAATTTAACGAAGAGTGATTAGGTAGATATTAGCATCTATTGTAAAAACTAGTTTTTCATATAAAGTAAATTTACCCATCGTTGTTTGTTGTCCTGATCCTTGGGTCTTCCTTCTGTGCATTCATCTTTGTAATGTTCAAACTCTTGGCACTTGAAGCATTGGATGTGACTCTTATCCTTTCGTGCTCCTGGAACTGGTTCCTTCGTCATTGTCAGTGGTGTCGTTCTTATCTTCACTTATTTTTGTAGTGCACTCTCCCCCTGCATTTGAAACAAATTATATGATTTTTGAAATTTAAATTTACAATTTTACCTTTTGAATCCCTGTCGGGAATCTCCCCCTTGACTGTTGTCGTCTCAAATCTTGACTCATGTCTTGGTTCTGGTTCGAATTCGGCTTCGGATTCGGTTGAGACTCTGTCTCAGCTATTTGTGCTCGTACTGAGAGTGCAAGATAGCTCACTTGAGCTTGTTCTTCATCATCTGATTCTTTCGATGATTCAGACAACACACCATCTAAGACCTCAATGTCAGAAGTCTCTTCATGTAGGCCAATCAACTTTACCCACATCTCTTTAGCACATTCGAATGGTCCAACCAGCTTGAATTGCTCTTTGGTTAGGCCACATTGTAGAATTACAGTCGCCTTTGCATCTGCCTCAATCTTGCTTAGTGTTGCTTCATCCAATTTTTCCCAGGCGATTGATGTTCCATCTTCTGTAGGGAATATGAACCCCGTTTGGATTATCATCCACAGATCCATAAGGGCCTTTAGGTGGGATTCCATTAGATCCTTCCAAGATATGAAATTCTCACCAGAAAATAGAGGTGGACGAGCACAATTCCATTCTTGATTTGTGATAAGCACCATTTTATTGATTATTTTAATTGCTAAAATCCTGTTTGACCCATGTTTTTTATTGCTTAATTATGATTTTACCCTAGGTTTTGGAACTTTATCTTATTTTGGACTTAATTGTAAAATTACACAATTTTTGGATTATTTGGCCACTAATTTTCTGATATATTTTTATAGGCATGAAAGGATCCTGGACCTAGGGCATACTGGGTCAAACCTGAGTCGGAAGTGGAACCGGATCGAATTATCAAGCCTACGATTAATCCGGGCCGTCCGATTCAAGAGCGACTAGATCTGAGCCATCCGGGACGATCTGAAGCAATCCGAGCTAGGGTTAGGGTTGATCAAGCTCTATGATCAAGATCTGAAGGTTTCATCCCAATCAGAGCTCAATCAACCGTTGGATCAAGCAAGGAGGGCTCTAGAGCGTCCATTCACAGATAGAGTTGATCTGGACCATCCGTTGCATATCTGGAGGATCCGAGCTACCACAAGGCAGATCCTGACCCCAGATCATCATCATAAAAGTTTGGCTCCAATCAGAGCAAGATCAGCCGTTGGATCTCCTCCGATCAATTTGGGCCGTCCGTTGATAACTATTTAATCAAATGTTTCACTGTTCTTCCCTTTGTCGCGTCTCCGCCGCAGCTTCCTTCTTCATTCTTTCTTCACTGTTTTTATCTAGATTTCTTCATCAAGGAGGTGCGATCCCTCAATTCCTTTCTTAGAGCATGTGTTAGGTCATTTGGAAGGTTTCATTGGTGAGGTTCTAGCTCAGATTTGCCCAAAAACAAAGCTGTTGAGAGGTTTCCGCAGTTTTGTTCAATTGCTGCCTTTGGATCGGTTGTGCTCCATTTCCATCCACCCAAGCTTCTGGAGGGGTTCCCTATATTGCTTGGATCATCCCCAACTCATCATCAATCGCGGACACAGCTGAATTGAAGGATGCCGAATGGAAATTCAAATTTGAGCAAGCTGAGTTGGAGTTGAATCGCAGAGACAATTTCTTGATGATTTGCTGAGCTTGCGAGTTCGAGGCTCACTCTTGCTTGACGACCAAGAAGCATTTGAGCTTAGGGAGAGTTGAGGATTAGTTTTTCTTAGTTAATTTACCTGTTTTAGTTGTAATTTCATTTCTGCAATCAAATTTTCTGTTTCTGAATCTGTTTTAGCTGCTGTAATTTTGTTTTCTGATTGGTTTTGCTTAATTAGGATTCAAGTTTCCAAATCAAGTAGTTTGTCAGCTTGTTTAGTGATCTATCGGTTTAAACTTTAGTTTGGTTCCTTGTTTAATTGTTGCGTGCCATTTCCTTAGCTTGCGTATCAAATTGTTCAGCTACGTGCCATATTTCATTTTCTGCAAGTGTTATTAGCTGTAGCTTCTGAATTTGTATCAAGGATTCTTTAGTTTCTTTTCAGTTTTTTAGCCTTCTCGATTAGGGATTCAAGTTAAGCTGCAAGTGCTAGCTTTAGCCTTTGGATTTGTCACTGCATTACTGTCCATGCTTGTTTAAGTTTTGCATTTCAATTTCTGCACTCAAATAACTGCATTCGAATTAGTTTTTATCATCTGCACTAGATGTTAGTGAGAGCCCTAGAGCCAATCATATGATGATCACTTTTTGGACTCATTGTATCATATTCTTATATATATATATATTTCTTATATATAAAGGCATTTCTTATGGTTATTGTACTTATGTGTATTGGTGTCAAATAACTTAGTATAATAACGTCCTTGAGTAGAAGGTTCTTATCTATATCAATCGATTAGTTGAATCGATAGTGAGATGATATAGAGAACACTACTCTTAATTATTCCTAGTCAAGTATTAACATTCAAGGACAATGTTAATGCATAGAGACTAGCATGTAGGTCAACATGATGACTTGATCTCACAAGTCATGGATATGAGATATCAAGTTGACACATGAGTATACATTAGAGAATGTATACTGAATGGCCCGCCATGAGAAAGTATCATGGATCGTTATATGAGTGTCATATACTTTCTCATGTGACTATTAGTATGACTATTAGTCCTTGGACCTGAAGTCACCATAGTTCCCTACATAAGGAGTTATGTACTTTGGTTTCGTCAAACGTCACCCGTAACTGGGTGGACTATAAAGGCGATTACTGGGTATGTAACAAATTATGTGGAGGGATGTGAGTGATGTAGATGGGATCTATCCCTCCTATATGACGGGAGAGATATCATAGTCTTGATAGAGTGAGATCACTAAGTGCATGGCCATGCCCAAATAAGGCAATATGAGATATTGAGCTTATTTGATTATAGTGAGTCTACTTGGAGTTCAAGACACATAGATTGATTTGAGGATGACACGGTCTATGCCTCATGAAAGATCAATCTAGATATCGAGGATAGAAGGACGTTGTCACATATTGTGATGGTCACAATTATTAGTCACAATGGTGATGTCGGATCTCAAGGACGCAAAGTAGCAACCCTCTAGAAGTATCCACACAAGCAAGAGAGTGGAGAGGAGAGCCCAAAAGTGTGCTAGCACTCCTTGGAGTCTCGGCAAGATGAGAGGAGAGGGAGAGCAAAAAAAAAACCAAGTTGGAAGAAGAATCAATCAACCACACACAAAAGAATCAATTTGTGTGTTTAATTGGCAGGCCACTTAATGGCCATTATTGGCCATTAAGTGGCCGGCCACCATCTTAGGTAACCCCCTATTTGAATTCAAAATTCAAATGGGGAGGTTACTTAGCCTTGATGATGATGCCAAGTCATCACTTGGTCAAGTCAAGGTGATGTGGCTTGAGTCAAGTCAAACTTGCCTCTTATGGACTTTCCATATTTAGCCAAAGTCAAACTTTGACTTCATTATTCTCCCATGATTAGATTCATCCAACACTTGGATCAAACTCAAGTCCAACTCAAGTTGTCTAATTTGAGTCAAGTCAAACTTGCCTTTTATGGACTTTCCATATTTAGCCAAAGTCAAACTTTAACTTCATTACTCTCGGTCCATCATATGGACTTATTCTCCATCTATTGCTCTATGTGTGTGACCCTATAGGTTCTTGTAACGTTGGCAATGCCCTTAAACCTATTTAAGGACATAAGCAATGAGAGGTATCTAGCAACACATCATTGCTACCCAAGTTACAAGAATGTCGAGATCCAACACTAGATTGGTTTCTGAATCGCTTGTGTTCAGCCGGTTGGGATTAAATTTCTCTGCGTGCCAATTTCCGATTGAGTATCAACTCTTATTCTGCATTCCCTAATGTTATTGCTGCATTCTTCAATTGTATTCTTTCAGTTTCAATTACAGCACATCAAAAGGTTCCTATTTGGTAAACCATTGCATCTATTTCTGAATTCTGCACCTTTGATCTGCATATTAATTTTCAGTGGCTGTGTATCATTGTATTTCTGAAATTTTTGGTGTGTAGTTACTGAAATTTGTATCAGTTCATTAGCTCCCTTGAACCTTTACTGAAGATTAGATTTATGAATCAATTTCAGCTTGTTTGTTGCTTGTTCTGCATTCCAAACTGTTGCTGAAATTCTGCATCAGATCCTGAATTCTCACAGCCTGAAATTCATCAATTTCAGTCTCACCGCATGCAGGGTTATAGTTTTAGTCGCAACTCTGAAGTTGAATCAATAGAACATGAGCTCTTTTGAGTTTCATACGAACAACAAATTTGAGCAATTCATTTTGGTTGCTGTGTCAATTTCTGCATCCGAATTTGTCTCCCTGCATTCTGAAATTCAGCAGCTTGGTGTGTGTCAAGTTGTGGCAACGTTTCTGAATTATCAGCCACCTTCTAATTACCAATTGGAATTAGTTGGATCTCTTTTCAAG
This sequence comes from Boesenbergia rotunda, assembly GCA_024364735.1. Lineage (NCBI taxonomy): Eukaryota > Viridiplantae > Streptophyta > Magnoliopsida > Zingiberales > Zingiberaceae > Boesenbergia > Boesenbergia rotunda. The sequence goes on along the minus strand of JAGFNQ010001538.1, from coordinate 268,082 downwards.
AAAGGTTTATGCATTTGATCTCAACTGATCTTGTGAGACTTTGAAGTAAACTTTTACCTGCTGTTATCAGTCTTCAAGTGTTGGAATTTCTTCATAGAATTCTGCAATTGTTCTCCTTGTTAGCCTAGCCTTCAAGCTGAATTAATCGGCTACAAGTGTTGCAGCTACTTCAAATCTTTGGCACATTAGTTTTTACATTCTTACACGTTTGTATCCATCTTGGTATCAAGTCAAATCTAAGGATTGAATTTGTAGTGAACTGTTTTAGGCTGCTGTGTTGTTTTGTGTTCAACAGTTGTTTTGCAATTTGAAATTAGATTCATTTTCCCAAATTGATTACTTGTTTTAGTGGATTGAGTGGTCTATTGGTCAAGTTACTGATTGCCATAACTTGTTTAGCTTACTAGCTAAGTTCCTTCCTTTTCATTGCCGTTTCAATTCATGTTTGCAATCCAAAACCCAAAATTGATTCGAAACCCAAAAATTCACAAACGACACATAAACATGAGCTTAAATCAAATTATATCAACTAGCCCCGAGAAAAATACGACCTGAGGCCCCTTTACTACGCTTTTCATATCTTGATTGCAAAAAGGGTTTCCAGCATTCATTCACATTTAAATCTGATGGTCCCAACTTTCGTGACAAATTAATCTAGTATATTTGGGCTGTCAAATTTTTGGCGCCGTTGCCGGGGAAGCAACTAGTTGATTTGTTTGATTTTTGCTTGTATGCTTTTGGACATATCATTGAGTTCTATTTTATTGTGCTTTATCTTTTGTATACGGGTACTGCCATTTTTCTTGTTTGTTTTGTGACAGGGCTGCAGGTTCAAAATGTTTTCATCTACTCATCAGCAGCCGTGTCCACATTTTCAGCAGCACCAACCTTTCAATCAGCAACCAAATCAATTTTTTCAGCCACAATGTCAACAATTTCAACAAGATTTTCAACCAAGTCAGAATTTTCAGAACAGGCAGCCGCCATTCCAGAGTTTTCAGCCCCAGTTTGAGCAACCATTTCAACAATTTCAGCCCAACTTTCAGCCACCATTACAACAATTTCAGCAATCACAAAATTTCCAGCAGCCTTTTGAAAGTTTTCAGCCCCAAAATAATCAATTTCAGCTTCCACCTCAGCCATGGCAGCAAGCATTTCAAGCTACACAGAATTTTCAACAACCTTTCCAATATTCACAGCCATACGAGCTGAATTTTCAACCTCAGATCCAAGATTTCCAGGGCTACCATTCTCAGCAAGTTCAACCATCCTTTCAACCACAATTTCAACATTTTCAGCAAGATTTCCAGTTTCAAGGACAGAATTTTCAACAAGACACTCAGAATTTTCAGCCCCTCCCATTTCAGCAGTTTTATCAAGGAGGCTTTGAGAATCCTGATTGGAGTGAGGAACAACAACAAAGGATGATGGAGATGTGTCAACAAATGTTACAACAACAACAAGAGCAAATTCTTTAACAAGAACAACGCCTTGTAAAATTGGTTGATCAATGGAATCAGATACAAGCCCAAAGATCAGGGCAGTCAGATGAATCTATAGGTGTAGGGGATTGCACAGAGCCCCAGGGACCACCTACAGTGATTGATACATCAGAAAATTCAGAGGATAGGATTGAGAGTGTAGGGGATTGCACAGAGCCCCAAGAATCACCCATTCCTATTTCACAGGACCATTCTTATCTTTTATTTTGTGATTATAGTATTATTGAAGGTCCTAATTTTTCTAATTTGGTTGATACACGAATGGTTGAGGAAACATGCATGGGAGATGATTCCATAGGTGTAGGGGATTGCACTAAGCCCCATGGACCACCACAATTACCAGAAAGTGTAGGGACTTGCATGGTGGAAGCAAGAACCCAAGGATCACCTGCTTTAGTTGAGAGTCCACCAGAACCTGAACCTGAAGCAGAGCAATTACTTGACCAGGAGGAGAACACGGATACATCTACTTCTGTAGAACTTCCAGGTATTTTTCACCATGATCAGGTAAATACTCCTCCAAAATTTTCTGAAAATTTTATTGAGGTACCTCAAACTGATTCTATTGTTTTTAATACACCTAGGGATGCATCTCTTGTAGAATTTGATTATGAAAAATCCCTAGAGGTACCTAGTGTTAAATTTGTTGAAAATGAAGCATGTGGTGTTACATTAAATGCAAATGCTGAGTGTGAAAATTTTTTAGAAGTGCCTAGTGTTGTTAATTGTTGTGATGAGTTTTTTGATATATCATATGCTAAAAATAATTATGAAAAATTCATTGAGGCACCCAAAATTGATTTTATTGGCTGTGATACATTGCTTGATACATCTTTGTTGAAAAATAATTGCGAAATTTCTATTGAAGTGCCAAAAATTGATTTCATTATCTGTGATAAATTTCTGAATGCAAATTTTGTTGAAAATAATTTTGAAAAATTCATTGAGGCACCACAAATTTATTTCATTGGACATGATGCAGATTTGGAGACATTTCATGCAGAGACTGATATTATTTTATTTCTTTCTGACCCTGTACGCTTGAGAGAGGTATTACATTATTTTGCAGGGTCCAGAAGACTTCAGGAGTGGGTGGTCCAACTGAACAGACTTCAGCCTCCTGGAAGGACTTCTAAAAAGCATCAAGAAGGAGGAGATGATTTTACTCTAATTCGAAGCACTCCACCTCTTACATGGATTCTGAATCTAAATCGCCTGCGGCCACCTGAACAAATTTTTGTGAAATTCAAGTGTGGGGGAGTTTCAACACTATCAGCCACCCAGACTCCTCCACTACCACGATGGAGGCTACTTCTGGATAGACTCCGTCCACCAGAATAAAGGGGAGTTTGATTTTTCTTGTATTTTCTTTTATTTCATTTTCATTTTCATGCTTCCTAGAATTAGAATTTTCCTTTGAACTGAGTCCTTGTAAATAAATGCATGTTATTGCTTTTAGCACTTTTTCTTGCATGAGTAGAAATAAAAGTATCCCTCTAGGTTATCCCATAGCATTTTAGAGTCTTTTGGAAAATAAATTAAATTTGGTTGTCAAAACATAGGATTTGAGTTCATGGATGAAATCTTGGATGCTTGAGTACTACTTGTTTTAGATTCTTAATTGAGGACTTGGGATGAATTATTTTGACCTAGTGAGAATTAGCCTTACTTTTGTGATACACACATGTTATTAAACTCTAGAACTTGCTTAGGTTCTTTCAAAATCATATTTGAATGATTGGATCACATCTATAGAGACTAATCCATTTGTTTTCCTTTCCACATCAATTTTTAGCAATAATCATGTTTATTCTCTTTTTCTTTACTTATCTCCTACACTTACCCTCACTTTTCTTTAGACTTGTTGTTTGAGATGTTTTCTTAATGCTATTTTGCCCGAGACGGACAAAGATTCAAGTGTGGGGGAGTGACTAGTTTTTTAGAAAGATTTGGTATCAAGGAGGCACTTCAATTCGAAAGAAAAAAAATATTTTTGTGCTAAGTTGGATTGATATCAAGATCAAATGGGAAGAAGTGTTTAAGGATGGAAGCAATTAGAAATCTCAATTCCTTATTATACTTGGGAGATCTATGTAAGTTGCATGGTGCGGCAATGAAAAGAAAAAAAAATCTACAATAAAAATATTAAGAAGAGGGCACACACAAGCAAAAAGAAAGAATTTTTGTGCCAAAGTGAGAAAAGTGCCACTTGATTGCAAGGGAGGTCTCCTGCCACTTATAGAATTTGAAGGAAGGCTGATCTGAAGAAGGAATGGAAGCTGAATTGAATTCTGGATTGAAGTAAGAGGCAAGCAATGGAGAAATCTAAAAATTGTGCCATTTCAAAAGGAAAAATTTGTGATCATTTCTGAAGAAGATGCTGTGCTAAAATCAGTGTATAAACTTGAAGACAATTGTGCCATGGCTGACATTTAAACAGAATTGGAAAGAAGGCTGATCTGAAGAAAGAAAAGAATTTTTGCAGCTGAAAAAAATCTGGAACATGGCAGCAGTTTTGTGCCAACTTGCAACTGGAATGGAGTTTTCAAGGGCTGCTGACAAGGATTAAGAACAAGTCTATCTACTAGCCAGCCATCAGAAATTTGAAAAGCAGCAGGGTAGTTGAATTTAAGTGCCGAAATCTCATCAGGAAGTGCTGAAAAACAAACCTGAAAATAATATGTGCAGAGCTGAAACTAGACTGCATTGCAGCTGAAAAACTGGAAAAACTGAGCTGAATATGAAGGATAAGCTGCTGAAATGAGTAGGCTGCGACTTATGGAATAGATTGAAGGATTGTTGTGAAGCTGATTTGGAAGAAGCAGATTGGAATGTGAAGCTGAACCAAATCTAAACTAATGCTGAAAATTCTGGCCAAATTAAATTGCTGAGAAGCAATGAGCTGATTGAAATTGCTTTGGACTGCAGCATTACTAGATTCGTAATTTTGAGTGGGAACTGCACAGATCAGTAACTAAACTAAAGCTGAACAAAATCTGAGCTGGACAGAAATGAAACCAATGCAGAGAATCCGAGCAAATGCAGCAACTAGCAGCGCTGATCAACACACACAGAAAGAAAGTGAACTTTGCAGTGCACTGCCTGGATTTTAACCTACTGCTCAGCCATTTGCAAGTGGAGCATTCAAGCTTTCTACTACTCAGCCAATTGCACTAACTGTTTTTGAGAAATCAGAGAATTGAAAGGAAAGTGATGGAAGTGTGCAAATCTGAAAAGAATATGTATCAAGGGTGATTTATTAATTGCATTTGAAGTGTCAAAATCTGATACTAATTGGCCGAAGTGTCCAAATGAGATTTCAGGGAAGAATGAACAAGGAGAAGTTGCAACATCATCATGGAATCAGTAGTGAACAGAAACAGAAAAAAAATACAGAAAAAAAAAGAAGAGAAGGAGATAAAGTGGCACACCATTGAAGACTTGGCACCATAAATTAGTGAAGTTTCTCACATCCAAATCAAATTTTTTGCTCCATTACATTCTGAATTCACTAGAGAGAAAGAAAGAAAGAAAAAAATCTGAGAAAAGAGTGAAAGAAGCAAGGTTGGCACAAAAATTGAAACTTGGCACATTGAGATCAAATGGAGTTATTTTTCATCCAAGTCAAAGGAATTTACTCAAGATTTACTCCACCACGCTTTTGATATCACTAGAGGACTGATAAGAGGGGCAAGGCACATTGGAAACATTTATAAACAACCAAGTCTTCCACTCCATCAAAATTTTCTATTTTCTTAGTCTTTATTTCATTTCTCACCATTTTTCATGTTTTCCTTTGTTTTTGTAGATGTTGATCCTAATCATGAATAATGGTAGAGATTAGATAATAAGCAAGCCTATGGTAGTGCAAGAAGCATATGTGTAAGAGCGAGCTCCACTTCCATCATCAAGTTAGAACTTAAGGAGAGAGCCACCAAAACTTTCTATGAAAGGCTAGTGATCTAAATTCATCTCAATGACTCATGATAGATGAAAAGGCCAAGTTGTTGATTTAAGGACAAGATACTAATCCATAGAGCTTAGATTTATGAGAATTGACAACCTTAGGTAATTTCTTTTCATTTGTTTCTAATTATGCTTAAGAAAATCTAGGGGATGCATATTTAGTAGTTTCGCGAGACGCTCAAGGTTAAGTGTGGGGGAGTTGATAAGCACCATTTTATTGATTATTTTAATTGCTTAAATCCATGTTTGACCTATGTTTTTATTGCTTAATTGTGAAATTCCCTAGGTTTTGGAACTTATCTTATTTTGGACTTAATTGCAAATTTCATAATTGGATTATTTGACCACTAATTTTCTAATATATTTTTGTAGGCATAAAGGTCAGGACTAGGGCATACTGGGTCAAACCTGAGTCGGATGTGAACCGGATCGAATTATCAAGCCTACGATTAATCCGGCCGTCCGATTCAAGAGCGGCTAGATCTAAGCCATCCGGGATGATCTGAAGTAATCCGAGCTAGGGTTAGGGTTGATCAAGCTCTATGATCAAGATCTGAAGGTTTCATCCCAATCAGAGCTAAATCAACCGTTGGATCAAGCAAGGAGGGCTCTAGAGCGTCCATTCACAGATAGAGTTGATCTGGACCATCCGTTGCACATCTGGAGGATCCGAGCTACCACAAGGCAGATCCTGACCCCAGATCATCATCATAAAAGTTTGGCTCCAATCAGAGCAAGATCACCGTTGGATTCTCCGATCAATCTGGGCCCCATTATTAGCTATTTAATCAAAATTGCGCAGCTACCTTCGTCGCGTCTCCGCCGTAGCTCGTCTTCTTCCTTCTTCACGTTCTTTCCATTTTTTTAGCTAGATTTCTTCATCAAGGAGGCGCGATCCCTCAATCCTCTCAAAGCATGTGTTAGGTTAGTGGAAGGTTTCATGGGAGGTTTCAGATCGATTTGCCCAATACAAGGTTGGGAGGTTTCCGCAGTTTGTTCAATTCGCCGGATCAGTTGTGCTCCATTTCCATCCACCCGAGCTGGAGGGGTTCCCTGAAGGTTCGGTCATCCCCAAATCCAATCGCGGACACAGTGAATTGAAGAATTCGAATGGATTCAGTTTGAGCAAGTGTTGATTGAATCGCAGAGACAATTCTTAAGATTTGCTGAGCTTGCGGGTTCGAGGCTCCCTTGTTGACGACCAAGGAGCTTTGAGCTTAAGGAGGTTGAGGAGTAGTCTTAGTTTAATTTCCTGTTTTTAGTTTAATTTCGTTCTGCAACTTTTCTGTTTTTTGTGTTTTAGCTGTTTAATTTGTTTCTGATTGGTTTGGCTTAATTAGGTTCAATTTTCAGATCAAGTAGTTAGTAGCTTGTTTAGTGATCTAGATTTAAACTTTAGTGGTTTGCTTTTTAATTGTTGCGTGCCATTTCCTTAGCTTGCGTATCAAATTGTTCAGCTACGTGCCATATTTCATTTTCTGCAAGTGTTATTAGCTGTAGCTTCTGAATTTGTATCAAGGATTCTTTAGTTTCTTTTCAGTTTTTCTGCCTTCTCGATTAGGGATTCAAGTTAAGCTGCAAGTGCTAGCTTTAGCCTTTGGATTTGTCACTGCATTACTGTCCATGCTTGTTTAAGTTTTGCATTTCAATTTCTGCACTCAAATAACTGCATTCGAATTAGTTTTTATCATCTGCACTAGATTGGTTTCTGAATCGCTTGTGTTCAGCCGGTTGGGATTAAATTTCTCAGCGTGCCAATTTCCGATTGAGTATCAACTCTTATTCTGCATTCCCTACTGTTATTGCTGCATTCTTCAATTGTATTCTTTCAGTTTCAATTACAGCACATCAAAAGGTTCCTATTTGGTAAACCATTGCATCTATTTCTGAATTCTGCACCTTTGATCTGCATATTAATTTTCAGTGGCTGCGTATCATTGTATTTCTGAAATTTTTGGTGTGTAGTTACTGAAATTTGTATCAGTTCATTAGCTCCCTTGAACCTTTACTGAAGATTAGATTTATGAATCAATTTCAGCTTGTTTGTTGCTTGTTCTGCATTCCAAACTATTGCTGAAATTCAGCATCAGATCCTGAATTCTCACAGCCTGAAATTCATCAATTTCTGTCTCACCGCATGCAGGGTTATAGTTTTAGTCGCAACTCTGAAGTTGAATCAATGGAACATGAGCTCTTTTGAGTTTCATACGAACAACAAATTTGAGCAATTCATTTTGGTTGCTGTGTCAATTTCTGCATCCGAATTTGTCTCCCTGCATTCTGAATTCAGCAGCTTGGTGTGTGTCAAGTTGTGGAAACGTTTCTGAATTATCAGCCACCTTCTAATTACCAATTGGAATTAGTTGGATCTCTTTTCAAGAAAGGTTTATGCATTTGATCTCAACTGATCTTGTGAGACTTTGAAGTAAACTTTTACCTGCTGTTATCAGTCTTCAAGTGTTGGAATTTCTTCATAGAATTTTGCAATTGTTCTCCTTGTTAGCCTAGCCTTCAAGCTGAATTAATCGGCTACAAGTGTTGCAGCTACTTCAAATCTTTGGCACATTAGTTTTTACATTCTTACACGTTTGTATCCATCTTGGTATCAAGTCAAATCTAAGGATTGAATTTGTAGTGAACTGTTTTAGGCTGCTGTGTTGTTTTGTGTTCAACAGTTGTTTTGCAATTTGAAATCAGATTCATTTTCCCAAATTGATTACTTGTTTTAGTGGATTGAGTGGTCTATTGGTCAAGTTACTGATTGCCATAACTTGTTTAGCTTACTAGCTAAGTTCCTTCCTTTTCATTGTCGTTTCAATTCATGTTTGCAACCCAAAACCCAAAATTGATTCGAAACCCAAAAATTCACAAACGACACCTAAATACAAGCGCGAATCAAACAAACCTTCAACTAGTCCCTGAGAAAAATACGACCTGTGGCCCCTATATTACATTTTCATACTTTTGATTGTAAAAGGGTTTCCAGCATTTCATTCACATTTAAATCTGATGGTCCCACAATTCATGACAATTTAATCTAGTAGTATATCTGGGGCTGTCAAATTTTTGGCGTCGTTGCCGGGGACGCAACTAGTTGATTTGTTTGATTTTTGCTTGTATTCTTTTTGACATATCATTGGGTTCTATTTTATTTTGCTTTATCTTTCATATACGGTTGCTGCTATTTTTCTTGTTTGATTTGTGACAGGGCTGCAGATTCAAAATGTTTTCATCTACTTACCAGCAGCCGTGTCCACAGTTTCAGCAAAATCAACCATTAAATCAGTCAACAGCTCAATTTTTTCAGCCTTTCCAAAATTTTCAGCAAAATCAACCAAATTTCCAGCCACAATTTCAGAACGGGCAGCCGCCATTCCAGAGTTTTCAGCCCCAGTTTGAGCAACCATTTCAACAATTTCAGCCCAATTTTCAGCAACCTTGTCAACAAGATCAATCACCTTTTCAAGGAATTCAGCAAGGGTACCAAGATAATTTGAATTTCCAGCAACCATTACAATTTCCACAGCAATTTGACCCTTGCAACCAGAATTTTCTACCCACTCAATTTCAGTGTTCACCACCACAATTTCAACCTCAGATTGAAGATTTTCAGGGCTACAATTTTCAGCCATCTCCACCAACTTGTGAACCAAATATTCAGCAATTTAATCAGTCATTTCATCCATTTGAGCAGCCCCAACAGTTTCCATTTCAGCATGCACAGCCTCCTCCTGGACTTCAGCAGCCCTATTTTCCATTTCAAGACCAACAGGGGTTCCACACTAACCAAGGAGGTTTTGATGATCCTGATTGGGATGAGGCTCTACACCAAAGGATTATGGAGATGTGTCAACAAATCCAACAACAACAGCAAACTTTTCAAGAACAACAACAACAATGGTTTCAAAACATGCAAGATCGATTGAATCAGATAAAAGCCCAAAGATTAGAACAATCAGATGATTCCATAGGTGCAGGGGATTGCACAGAGCCCCAGGAACCACCTATATTGATTGATGCATCAGAAAATTCAGAGGATAGGATTGAGAGTGTAGGGGATTGCACAGAGCCCCAAGAATCACCCATTCCTATTTCACAGGACCATTCTCATCTTTTATTTTGTGATTATAGTATTATTGAAGGTCCTAATTTTTCTTATTTGGTTGATACAGGTATGGTTGAGGGAGATGATTCCATAGGTGTAGGGGATTGCACTAAGCCCCAGGGACCACCACAATTACCAGAAAGTGTAGGGACTTGCTTGGTGGAAGCAAGAACCCAAGGATCACCTGTTATATTTGAGTGTCCACCAGAACCTGAACCTGAAGAGGAGCATGAACATGACCAGGAGGAGAACACGGATACATCTACTTCTGTAGAACCTCCAAGTATTTTTCAGCACGATCAGGTAAATACTCCTCAAATTTTTTCTGAAAATTGTATTGAGGTACCTCAAACTGATTTTATTGTTTGTGATATACTTAGGGATACGTCTCTTGTAGAAAATAATTGTGAAAAATCCCTAGAGGTACCTAGTGTAGAAATTGTTGAAAATGAAGCATGTTGTGATAAATCAGATGAAAATGCTGAGTGTGAAAATTTTTTAGAAGTGCCTAGTGTTGTTAATTGTTGTGATGAGTGTTTTGATATATCTTATGCTGGAAATAATTTTGAAAAATTCTTTGAGGCACCTGAGATTGATTTCATAGGCTGTGATACTTTGCTTGATCAATCTGTGTTGAAAAATAATTGCGAAATTTTTATTGAAGTGCCAAAAATTGATTTCATTATTTGTGATGAATTTCAGGATGCAAATTTTGTAGGAAATAACTGTGAAAAATTTATTGAGACACCAAGCATTGATTTAATTGGACATAATGCAGTTTTGGATTCATTTCATGCATAGACTGATACTATTTTATTTCTTTCTGACCCTGCACGCTTGAGAGAGGTATTACATTATTTTGCAGGGTCTAGAAGACTTCAGGAGTGGCTGCTCCAACTGAACAGACTTCAACCTCCTGGAAGGACTTCTGAAAGGCATCAAGAAGGAGGAGATGATTTTACTCTAATTCAAAGCACTCCACCTCTTACATGGATACTGTACCTGAATCGCCTTCGGCCACCGGAGATATTTTTTGTAAAGTTCAAGTGTGGGGGAGTCCTAATTCTCCCAGCCACCCATGTTCCTCCACTACCAAGATGGAGGCTACTTCTGGATAGACTCCGTCCACCAGAAATAAAGGGGAGATTGATCTTTCTCATATTTTCTTTTTGCATTTTCCATTACTTTTATGACTTTTAGAATTTTCTTTTTAAGTTGAGTCCTTGCTAATAAATGCATGAGTAGAGTAGAATGCATAGGAGTCATTGTAAATACTTTGTTATTTCTCTTGTCACTTTTTCTTGCATGATTAGGAATAAATGTATCCCTTTAGGTTATCTTCATGTCATGTTAGAGTCTTTTGAAAATAAATTAAATGTGGTTGTCAAAACTTAGGATTTGAGCTAATGGATGAAATCTTGGATGCTTGAGTACGATTTTGCTTTAGATTCTTAATTGATGATTTGAGATGGATAATTTTTACCTAGTGAGAATTAGCCTTATATTTGTGACACACATGTTATTGTATTCTAGAACTTGCTTAGGTTCTTTCAAAATCATATTTCAATGGTTGGATCACATCTATAGGGACTAATCATTTTTTTCATCTTTCCACATCAATTTGTCTATTCTATTCTATTTACCTTTCCTTATTCCTAATCTTAACCCCAATTTGTCTATGGATTTGTTTGCTTGGGATATTTTCTTGATACTATTTTGCCCGAGATGGACAAAGATTTAAGTGTGGGGGAGTGATTAGTGATTTGGAAGCAATTTCTATCAAGGATGCATTTCAACTCGAAAAAAAAATTTTTTTTTGAAGCTTTATGTGCCAAAGTGAAGAAAGAAAAAGTTTTGTGGAGCTAACTTGGATCGGAAATGATGTGGACCAAGAATTGTTAACAGCTCTTTTTGTTTAAGTCTGAATTGAAGGATGAGAAGTTTGAACGAAAGCTGGAAGAATCAAAAGCAGCAAGGTTGTAAACATGGCTAACATATGGTCGAAAGCTGGAAGAATGAAAAGCTGAATTTAGATACAAGGTTGAAAATCTGGGAAAATGGCACCTGTTTGTGCCAATAAAATCTGTGCAGGAATTCAAGTGCAGAAAGTTGTTTACCATATCAAAGTTGTTCCCATACAAGCTGTACAGCGACTTCTCTAGAAGCTGAATATTGCAGCAGAAAAATCTGAAACATGGCAGAAATTTGTGCCAAATCAGAGGGAAGGAAAGAAAAATCTGGGCAGTTAAGTGAAGCTGAGAAAAACCTGAAGAAGTTTGACTTGAAGCTGCTAGATGATACAAGCTGAAGGAAAACAAGCTGCAAAGTGCTGTAAAAATTCTGTGAAGGAGCAAGGAATGGCAAGGATGAAGAACCTAACTATTCTAGAGTCTGAAAAAGAAGCTGTGGAGCTAGAATCTGAAGTAGGAAAATGCAGAAAAGGAATTTTTAAGAAAAAGTGCAGAAATTGGTGCCAAAAAGGGAAGGAAGAGGCCAAGTAGAGTATCAAGAAATGGAATTTCAAGAGGAACATAGTAATTCGTTAGCACTAGTTTGCAATGGAGGTTTCCTGCCACTTTTCGAATGTGAAAAAAAAAGAAAAAAAAATGAAGCTGAGCAGAAGTGGAACAAAAGCTGAAAATAAAGAAAAAAATCAGTGCCAAAAGAAGAAAGTTGCCATGAAGTTGTTAGCCACCTTGCTAGAAGATGATTGCAGCTGTCCTTTGCTGTAAGAATCAGAACACAATATGATAGAATCTGAATTGAAGCTGTATACATCTAAACCAATGAAGAAAGCTGTGCCAAAAACAGAGAGAGAAAAAAAATTTCTGTGTGCAGATTAGTAAATGAAGTGTAGAGTGACTGATCTGAGCTGACATTGAATGGAATTTGCAAAGGTTGCTGAGAAGAATCAAACAAGACCACTCGACAGCTATCAGAGGTTATGGAGAACAGAAAAATTGAGAATACAAGCTGAAAATGCAGTAGAAAAGAATTCAAAATCAGTGAATTGCTAGTGAGGCAGTTTGTGCCAAGTTGAAGCTGAATTTGGATTTTCCAAGGCTGTGAATTACGAATTGAAGTGTGTGAAGATATCACAAATTGCGAGCACATCACAGCCTATCAGAACAAGAAAAAATTCGGATGCTAGGATTTTCGAAGCTGAGAAAATGCATCAAAAGGGAAGGGCTGAATTCAATGTGATGATTTGATTTTTGAGTGGAACATTTAAGGCTTCCACTGTCAATTGTTGCAAACACTTTTGCTATTTGATGTCTAGGGTTCTCTGATACAAAGCTGATCCGAAATGCTCCATTAGAAGGTTTGAAAAATAGAAAAATAAAGAAATAAGTGGCACATCTTTTAAATTTTGGCTCCATGAGATCAATGAAGTTTCTTCCATCCGAATCAAAAGCTTTATTCCATCTCATTTCTGACCATGCTAGAAGATAAAAGAAGAAGAGAAAAATCAGAAAAGAGAAGAAAGAAGTGAAGTTGGCACGCAATAGGCAAACTTGGCACATTGAGATCAAAAGGGTTTTATTCATCCAAGTCGAAGTAATTGTTCAAGATTAACTCCACCACATTTTTTGATATCACTAGAGGAATGATAAGAGGGGCAAAGCACATGGAAACATTTTTGAGCACTCAAGCCTTCCACTTTACCCATTTTCCATTTCCTTGATTTTTATTCCATTTCTTACTATTTTTGTGTCTTTCATTTGTTTTTGTAGATGTGAATCCTAATCATGATTAATGGTGGAGAGTAGATAATAAGCAAGCCTATGGTAGTGCAAGAAGTATGTGTGTATGAGTGAGCTCCACTTCCATCATCAAGTTAGAACTTAAGGAGAGAGCCACCAAAATTTTCCTTGAAAGGCTAGTGATTTGAATTCATCTCAATGACTCATGATGGATGAAAAGGCTAAGTTGTTGATTTAAGGACAAGATAGTAATCCATAGAGCTTAGATTTATGAGAATTGACAACCTTAGGTAATTTCTTTTCATTTGCTTCTAATTATGCTTAAGAAAGCCTAAGGGATACATACTTAGTAGTTTCGCGAGACGCTCAAGGTTAAGTGTGGGGGAGTTGATAGATACCATTTTGTTGATTATTTTAGATGTTTAAATCCATGTTTGACTTATATTTTTATTGCTTAATTGTGAAATTGCCCTAGGTTTTAGAACTTACTCTTATTTTGGACTTAATTGCAAATTTGCATTAAATTGGTTATTTGGCCACTAATTTTCTAATATATTTTTGTAGGCACCAAAGGTTCAAGGACTTAGGGCATATTGGGTCAAAACCTGAGTCGGATGTGAACCGGATCGAATTATCAAGCCTACGATTAATCCGGGCCGTCCGATTCAAGAGCGGCTAGATCTGAGCCATCCGGGACGATCTGAAGCAATCCAAGCTAGGGATAGGGTTGATCAAGCTCTATGATCAAGATCTGAAGGTTTCATCCCAATCAGAGCTAAATCAACCGTTGGATCAAGCAAGGAGGGCTCTAAAGCGTCCATTCACAGATCGAGTTGATCTGGACCATCCGTTGCACATCTGGAGGATCCGAGCTACCACAAGGCAGATCCTGACCCCAGATCATCATCATAAAAGTTTGGCTCAAATCAGACCAAGATCTACCGTTGGATTTCATCCGATCAATCTGGGTCGTCCATTATTAGCTATTTAATCAAAAATCATGCGCAGCTCACCTTCGTCGCGTCTCCGCCGTTAGCTCGTCTTCTTCCTTCTTCAGCCGTTCTTCTCCATTTTTTTAGCTAGATTTCTTCATCAAGGAGGCACGATCCTTCAATCCATCATCAAAGCAAGGGCTAGGTTAGTGAAGAGAATCTCAGCGAGGTTTCAAAATCGATTTCTGCTCAATAGCAAGGTTGCGCGAGGTTTCGGCAGTCTGCTATCCGACTTCGACGAACTCAGCTGTATTCCATTTCCACCGCATCCGAGCTGACCAGAGGGGTTCCCTGGAAGGTTTCGGTCACTCCCAAATCCAATTCGCAAGCCACAACAGTGAGATTGAAGAATTCGGAAGCTGATTTCAGTTTGAGCAGGTTTTGATCTGTTTCAGTAGCAGAGACGTATCTTCACAGATTTGCGGAGCTTGCGGGTCCGAGGTTCTCCCTTGATTGACGACCAAGGAGCTCTTGAGTTGAAGAATGGTTAAGGAGTAGCTTAGGTTCTTAATTTCCATGTTTCGTAGCTTAAACTCCATTACTGCACTTGTTCTGTTTTTTTGTAGTTTCATATCAGTTGTTTAAGTTTGTAGTTCTGAATTGTTTGAGCTTAATTAGGTTTTAATTCTTAGATGCTAAGTAGTTAAGAGCTTGTTTAAGTGGCAATTAGATTTAAATTCAAGTGGTTTGCAATTTTAATTGTTGCGTGCCATTTCCTTAGCTTGCGTATCAAATTGTTCAGCTACGTGCCATATTTCATTTTCTGCAAGTGTTATTAGCTGTAGCATCTGAATTTGTATCAAGGATTCTTTAGTTTCTTTTCAGTTTTTCTGCCTTCTCGATTAGGGATTCAAGTTAAGCTGCAAGTGCTAGCTTTAGCCTTTGGATCTGTCACTGCATTACTGTCCATGCTTGTTTAAGTTTTGCATTACAATTTCTGCACTCAAATAACTGCATTCGAATTAGTTTTTATCATCTGCACTAGATTGGTTTCTGAATCGCTTGTGTTCAGCCGGTTGGGATTAAATTTCTCAGCGTGCCAATTTCCGATTGAGTATCAACTCTTATTCTGCATTCCCTACTATGATTGCTGCATTCTTCAATTGTATTCTTTCAGTTTCAATTACAGCACATCAAAAGGTTCCTATTTGGTAAACCATTGCATCTATTTCTGAATTCTGCACCTTTGATCTGCATATTAATTTTCAGTGGCTGCGTATCATTGTATTTCTGAAATTTTTGGTGTGTAGTTACTGAAATTTGTATCAGTTCATTAGCTCCCTTGAACCTTTACTGAAGATTAGATTTATGAATCAATTTCAGCTTGTTTGTTGCTTGTTCTGCATTCCAAACTATTGCTGAAATTCAGCATCAGATCCTGAATTCTCACAGCCTGAAATTCATCAATTTCTGTCTCACCACATGCAGGGTTATAGTTTTAGTCGCAACTCTGAAGTTGAATCAATGGAACATGAGCTCTTTTGAGTTTCATACGAACAACAAATTTGAGCAATTCATTTTGGTTACTGTGTCAATTTCTGCATCCGAATTTGTCTCCTTGCATTCTGAATTCAGCAGCTTGGTGTGTGTCAAGTTGTGGAAACGTTTCTGAATTATCAGCCACCTTCTAATTACCAATTGGAATTAGTTGGATCTCTTTTCAAGAAAGGTTTATGCATTTGATCTCAACTGATCTTGTGAGACTTTGAAGTAAACTTTTACCTGCTGTTATCAGTCTTCAAGTGTTGGAATTTCTTCATAGAATTCTGCAATTGTTCTCCTTGTTAGCCTAGCCTTCAAGCTGAATTAATCGGCTACAAGTGTTGCAGCTACTTCAAATCTTTGGCACATTAGTTTTTACATTCTTACACGTTTGTATCCATCTTGGTATCAAGTCAAATCTAAGGATTGAATTTGTAGTGAACTGTTTTAGGCTGCTGTGTTGTTTTGTGTTCAACAGTTGTTTTGCAATTTGAAATCAGATTCATTTTCCCAAATTGATTACTTGTTTTAGTGGATTGAGTGGTCTATTGGTCAAGTTACTGATTGCCATAACTTGTTTAGCTTACTAGCTAAGTTCCTTCCTTTTCATTGCCGTTTCAATTCATGTTTGCAACCCAAAACCCAAAATTGATTCGAAACCCAAAAATTCACAAACGACACCTAAATACAAGCGCGAATCAAACAAACCTTCAACTAGTCCCTGAGAAAAATACGACCTGTGGCCCCTATATTACATTTTCATACTTTTGATTGTAAAAGGGTTTCCAGCATTTCATTCACATTTAAATCTGATGGTCCCACAATTCGTGACAATTTAATCTAGTAGTATATCTGGGGCTGTCACCCATCCAGGAGCATGCCTTTTGGGTGTAACTGGATGCTACTCATGTGGGCAATAGGGACACAGGTCGAAAGACTGCCCAAACAAGTTTAAGGTACTTCCTCAGCAGTCCGTACAGTATGGAGGCAAGCCTCAGTTACATTACATGCCTACTATACTGGAGGGACCTCAGATCAGTCAGGGAAGGTTGGAAGCAGCACCAGTTTCAACCAATACCAGAGTCTTTTCCCTCACGAAGGAAGAAGCTGCCAGCGCCTCCACGGTCGTAACTGGTCAACTAGTTATTTTTCAGCATTTAGCTACTACACTGTTTGACACTGGGGCGACCCATTCTTTCGTATCAGTACCTTTTGCTAGTAAGTTACAGGTGCCTGCAGAGAGTTGGGAGTCCAGATTCCTGACAACTCTCCCTTCAGGGGAAATCATGGAATCCACCCAGAGGCTCCGGGCTGTGCCAATCAAGATTTCAGACCGAGAGCTATATGTCGATCTAATAGTCCTTGTGATGCAAGACTTCGACGTCATACTGGGCATGGATTTCCTCAGTAAGTACAGCGCTTCGGTGGACTGTCGCCGGAGGAAGGTGGTTTTCAGTCCAGAAGGAGGACCACCGTTCGAATTTCAAGGAGCCCCAAGGAGGAAGACTCAGAAATTCCTCTCGGCCTTGGCAGCCCACCAGATGCTAGAACAAGGGTGTGCTGGTTTTCTTGCACGCATAGTGGACATAGAAGCAGAGGAAGAGCGCAAGCAGGAGGATGTACGGGTAGTCTGTGAGTATCCAGAAGTATTCCCCAAAGAACTACCTGGACTACCTCCCAACAGAGAAGTGGAATTCGAGATCGAGCTAGTACCAGGTACCGGTCCGGTCTCGAAGGCCCCATATCGTATGTCTCCAGCAGAGTTGAAGGAATTACAAGAGCAACTCCAGGAGCTACTAGACAAGGGCTTCATTCGCCCGAGTCATTCACCCTGGGGAGCTCCTGTACTTTTCGTCAAGAAGAAGGATGGGTCTATGCGTCTGTGCATAGACTACAGAGCTCTGAACAAGGTAACCATCAAGAACAAGTACCCCCTTCCTAGAATAGATGATTTATTTGACCAACTCAAAGGGGCTACAGTGTTCTCGAAGATAGATCTGCATTCTGGGTATCATCAGCTAAAGGTTAAAGAAAGTGACATCCCCAGGACGGCCTTCAGGACAAGATACGACCACTACGAATTTGTAGTGATGCCTTTTGGAGTAACCAATGCTCCAGCAGTCTTCATGGAGCTGATGAACCACATCTTCAGGGAGTATCTCGATAAATTCGTCATTGTATTTATTGATGATATTCTCTTATACTCACAGACTCCAGAGGACCATGCTACACACTTGAGGATAGTGCTGCAGATCCTTCAGCAGGAGAAGCTCTATGCAAAATTCTCAAAGTGTGAGTTTTGGCTAGATCAGGTGACCTTCCTAGGTCACATTGTATCCAAAGAAGGCATTCAAGTTGATCCAGCCAAGATAGAAGCAGTCAGCAACTGGTGTAGACCCAAGAATGCCAGTGAAATCAGAAGCTTCTTAGGCCTGGCAGGATATTACAGAAAATTTGTGGAGGACTTTTCCAGAATAGCCTCTCCACTCACAGCCCTGACCAGAAAGAATCAGAAGTTTGAGTGGTCAGATAAATGCGAGCACAGCTTCCTTGAACTAAAGAAAAGATTGACTAGTGCTCCCATCCTGACTATTCCAGAGAGTGACAAGGCCTTTGACATCTACAGTGATGCATCCAAGATGGGCCTTGGAGCTGTCCTCATGCAAGACGATAAAGTAATAGCATATGCCTCCAGACAGCTCAAGGACTATGAGAAGAATTACCCTACCCATGACCTTGAGCTAGCAGCTGTGGTTTTCGCACTGAAGCTCTGGAGACACTACCTGTATGGAGTGCAGTGCAGAATCTTCACAGACCATCAAAGTTTGAAGTACTTCTTCACTCAGAAGGATCTGAATATGAGGCAGCGCAGGTGGCTAGAGTTGGTCAAAGATTATGACTGTGAAATCCTCTATCACCCAGGTAAAGCTAATAAAGTGGCAGATACACTGAGCAGAAAATCCTGTGCGGCCCTGATGTCCCTATCATCACTGTCTCTACCACTTCAGAAGGAGATAAAGGATTTTGGAGTCGAGGTAATAATTGGGCGACTTTCTACATTGACTCTAGAGTCAACCCTGCTTGTAGATATACAAAGAAAGCAAAGTCAAGACCCAGAGATCCAGAAGATCAAGCAGGAGATCCAAGAGGCAGAAAATTCAGAGTTTCGAGTATCGGATAGTGGCATCCTCTATCTTGGAGACCGCCTTTGCGTCCCCAATGATGAGGAACTAAGAAAGAATATTTTAGAGGAAGCCCACAGTACCCCGTACTCTATGCATCCTGGTTCTACCAAGATGTACCAAGATTTAAAGCAAAGGTTCTGGTGGTCTGGACTCAAGCGAGACGTGGCCAAATATATCAGTACCTGCTTGACATGCCAGAGAGTCAAAGCAGAGCACCAGAGACCAAGAGGAGTTCTGCAGCCTCTCCCCATTCCAGAGTGGAAGTGGGAGGAGATATCCATGGATTTTATCACAGGTCTCCCAAGGACCACCCATGGACACGATGCAATATGGGTGATAGTGGACATATTGACCAAGTCTGCCCACTTCCTAGCCATCAAGTTATCACATTCGGTAGAGCAGTTAGCACAGCTGTACGTGAAAGAAGTGATCAGGCTTCACGGAGTTCCGAAGTCGATCGTTTCTGACAGAGATGGGCGGTTCATCTCCCATTTTTGGAGGTGTGTTCAGAACGCTCTAGGCACCAGACTTCAGTTCAGCACAGCTTTCCATCCCCAGACAGATGGACAAACAGAGAGAGTAAATCAGATTTTAGAAGACATGCTCAGGGCTTGTGCGTTGGACTTTAAAGGTAGTTGGTGCAAATTTCTGTGCTTAGCTGAGTTTGCCTACAACAATAGCTATCAGGCCACCATCAGGATGGCACCTTATGAGGCGTTGTATGGTAGAAAATGCAGATCACCCATATGTTGGCAAGAGGCTGGTGAAAAGAAAGAGACGGAGTCAGAAATAGGCAGCCAGACTGAGCTTGTAGATGAGATCACTCAGGCTATCCAAACGATCCGCCAGAGGATTGAGACTGCCCAGAGTAGACAGAAAAGTTATGCTGACACACGCCGTAGGCCACTGGAATTCCAAGTTGGAGATTCAGTATTCCTCAAGGTCGCTCCTATGAAGGGAGTGATGAGATTTGGCAAAAAGGGCAAGCTAAGTCCTCGCTACATAGGACCCTACAAGATCATAAAGAGGGTTGGTAAGGTAGCATATGAGCTGGACTTACCAGAGGATATGTCACCTATCCACAGTACATTTCATGTCTCTATGCTAAAGAAGTGTATTCACGATCCTAGCCAAGTGATTCAGCCTCAGTCAGTACAGATCCAAGAGTACAGATCCAAGAAGATCTTAGCTATGAGAGCCGACCGACACAGATAGAGGACAAAGCAGTTAAAAGATTAAGAAATAAAGAAGTGCCACTAGTGAAGGTCACCTGGCAGAATCAACAGCATGAGGAAGCTACTTGGGAACGTGAAGACAGCATGAGAGAAAAATATCCAGAATTATTTTAAGTTCGAGGACGAACTTTTCATAAGGTATGGGGGATTGTAACGCCCCAAAATTTCCATTTTAAGTCCTTAAAGTCCTTAGAACTATTTAAAAACGTTTTAGAAATATTCTAGATATTTTTAGGAATTTTTAGAATATTTTTATGGAATTTTCCGAGTCCGTTTAGTATTTTTAAAAAAAGGAAAAACTTTAAAAGGCAGCAGGGGGGTTCGAACTCGCGACCACAGGAGGAGCAAGCCCTTAAGGGCGCGCAAGTGACCGGCTAGGCTAGGGTATCAAGCACAACAAAAGGTGGAGAGAAATAATTTTATAGAGTAGTTACATTTTTTTCATGAAGAGGTATTTAAACCCCGCTTAAGTCGCGTGAAACCCTTGGAGGAGAATTTTCGGCTGCGTGCGAGAAGGGGGCGAGGGAGGGGCGGCGAAAACAAAAGGGAACCTAGGTTTTCTTTCCTCCTCTCCTCTCCTAAGGGGCGCCGGCTAAGGGAATCTCAAGGGGGTCGGAGCGTTTCGTTCGTCTCGACGAGAAGAACACGTAGGCGCGGACGGTTCGTAGAGATCTCAAGTTTCACCCGAGCCCTAGTCGTCTAATTTCGGTTGTAAGTCCAAGAAATCAAGGTAAGTACTGCTCACCTGCAGTAAGAGGCGGTTTTCCGCAAGAATTTTCCCTTGAAAGTTTTAAAAGAGATATTTCCTTTTTGTTCAAGATTTTGCATGTGATCTTAGTTCATTATATGCTTATATATATTTGATAGAGTATCCTATGTGAGTTTAGGGTCTAGGAAATCTATAAGAAAAGAAAAGAAAGATAAAGAAAAAGAAAAGAGAAGGCCAAGGCCTTACGAAATCCCCAAAAGTCAAGACTTAGGGATTTGGGCACACAAGGTGTTCAATAAAATGCCAAGGCATTTAAAGATAAGAAAGAAAAGAAAGAAAAGCTATTTTATTTTCTAAGGCCAGTACCCGGCGTCCAAGGGCGTCGTTAAAGAAATCCAGGTGTCCAATTCCAAGGTCTTGGCCCTGGTAGACCAAGGTCTGCTCTATTAGGATTGGCGGCTCGCTACCCCAACCTTTTAGGGAACGCGCATAAGATGGTACTTACGTCTTAAGTGGATCCAAGTGAGTTATTATTTTCAAGTATATGCTTTAGCAAAGTTTTCTAAAATTTAAGAAAGTTTTCTAAAAGTAAAGAAATATTTAAAGTTAAAGAATTGCTAAAGTTTCAAGTTAAGCCAAGGAAAAGTGAGTTAAGATTTATTAATGCTTGAGTATGCATGTTTTGAGTTATACATGTTTTGTGTTTCTTTTAAGCATAAAAGTATCTCATGTGATTTTACATTGTTTAAAAAGCATGCTTGCACCTTTCGAGATTTTGTGAGCTAGATAGTACTTGCTAAGCTTATGGCTTATTAGTTGCATTTCCTCTTGCTGCAGATAAAGGTAAAGGCAAACAATTCTGAAGGAAGGCGACGAGGCGGTGCTGAGTAACGTGTGTGTGGTGGCTGACCTTGGAGAGGTCCTTGGGACGAGACAGTTTAGCTTATTTGAAATGCAATGTTTAAGGTTTCCAATTTCCAAGTAATTGTGTTATGGAGTTTATTAAACATTTATGCTTCGGATAGTTTTACATGCTCAGTTTTGTAGAATGAAGATTCCATGTCATTTCAATTAGTATGCATACTTTTGTGAATGCACTAGATGAGCAAGGGCATGAGTAGTTTAGCATGTTGATACATTGAATTTTAGACTTATTCTTGAGCTCATTATTCCCTTTTGGACTAAGTCCTAATTGTGCTTAAAATGCTTGTAAATTCGGTAGAAAAGTAAGATTTACATTCTATGAAGTTCTAGAAACGTAGCTATTTGATGCATGTGCCAAGATGTTGTTAGTCTCCTTTTGAATTCAGTTTTATTGCTTTAAATATGCTTAGAAAAGTTGCATCCATATTCCATAATGCTTTAGTAATGTTATAGAACCTTGTGTGATGAATTTACATGGTTAGAATTGCTTGTAATGAATATTTCCTTTACGAATTTAGAGAAAGGAAGTGTGCCATTGTATCATGCATAACTATTAAAGTTAGAACATCATTCTTAGATAGATTTAAATACAAGTTTAAGAAAGTTTCGCATTTTTAGTCGTGCATTAGAGTCAAGAAGTAGACAAATAACGGTCCGTCTAAGGTGGAGAAGGCGGGTCGCTACATTTAGTCACTCTACCAAACATCAAGTCCTGTTTGGCTAACCCTTGGTCAAGCTGACCAACCTTGGGTGTTAATCACTCTGCCAAATATCAGGTCCTGTTTGGCTAACCCTTAGTCAAACTGATCTAACCTGGGTTTCCCTACCAAACATCAAGTCCTATTTGGCTTAACCCTTAGTTAGATTGACCAGATCTTGGTATATTATCGAGGTTGAATGTTCATGTCTGATGTTTTTTGCACCAATAATCTCCCCGTTTTTAATGTTTGATAATAATCTTAAGCTAGGTTTTGGTCTAAGGGTTTTAAGTCAATTCTTGGAAGATGAAAAAAAACTAACTTAAGGTACTTTCCACCCTTTAACAGACATCAAAAAAACATGAGCTAATAACCAAGATTTTATGTTTAAAATTTGCACCAACAATGTGATTTTTGAAAATACTTAAGATTTTTGATAAAAAAACATGATTTTCAAAAACCTCCTTTTTATAAAAAAAAACTAAGTACCCTTTTTCTGAGAATATTTTAAGGAAAACTTAGTACTTAAAAGAAATTTTTGATAAAAGATAAATACTTTATCGATTTAGCCTTCTCTAATTCTGACATAATCCTAGAAATCTTGTTGATCATAAAATAATTTCTTATGTGTCGTAGAGATTTTCCAATCAAAATAAAGTATTTTCAATATGAAAAAAAATCTTTAGCTTAGATTCCTCCCAAATATGACACAATCCAAGGAAACTTTGTTAACTAATAGGAAAACTTCCTTATGTGTCTTGGTGATTTTTCAAAACTAAAGTAATTTTCCAAAAATTATCAAGAACTATTTAGAAGACTAAAAGATTTTCAAAAAATATTTTGGAAACGGAATGATAGTAGTTTTTTAAAAGATAGTGGTTTTTTGAAAATATAGTATTTTTTAAAGTATTGCATTTTTGAAAGTATAATAGTTCTTTTAATTTAAACTCTCCCGAAACATGACACAGTCCTAAGAAGCTTGTTGACCACAAGTTGATTTTTCTCTAATTCTTAGGGTTTGAATCAAACCAAAAGAATAACATAAATTATTTTAAAATATGAAATAAAAAATTATAAAAAAGTGTAGATTCACAATATGATTTGTTCTTTTGATCAGGACTCCCCATAAGCCTGACACAATCTTAGAAATCCTTACAGATCATAAGGAACACTTCCTATGTGTCTTTAGAATTTATCCAAATTATAAGACCAATTAAAGCATATTTTAGAAGAATATTTTTAAAAGATATAATAATTTTTGAAGAAATATTTTTCGAAAAATATTTTGAAAGACATAATTAATTTTTGAAGGAATAATTTTTTTTAAAAAAATAATTATTCGAGCAAAATCAATTTTGAAAGAGATGATAATTTTTTAAAAGAATAATTTTTCAAAAATAACTTTTCAAAAGAAATGATTGAAAACATAAAATTTTCGTAAAAAGATTGACTCCCCCTAAATCTGACACCTTTTGGATACCCTTGTTAACTACAAAGAACTCTACCTAAGTGTCTTTGCAGACTTTAGTATTGACCTAGAGGGGTTTGTGTCTAAGTGTAGGTCAAACAATTTTCATAAAGATATATAATTTTTTGAAATCTATTCATAAGTACACACAATCATGCATGAAATTCATTAAAATATTATTAAGTTTAATCACTATTTTGAAAATAAGTTTTTAAGAAAATATTCTAACGATTTTTGAAAATATTTTGAAAACTTTTATTAATTAATTAGTCTTTATCATCTCACCAATTCTAAGTGCCGCAGTACAAACAAGCATAGTAGCCTTATAGGTGTTTGTGAGATGTTTGCTTAATTTTTTTTCAATTTAATTTTATAGATTATTTGACTTTGAGTTAGATTCAAGTTTAATAAGTAGTAATTTAAAAGTTACATGGCGCTCCTTCATTTTGGGTGCTAGCATCATTTTAGTAGTCCTCTGTGCTTTGACAGTGCAAGCTGTTGATGCTGCATCTGGAGCACCACCTGAAACTGCTACAGGGAATTCAAAACACTGGTCCATCCTGTTCAATGATCCAGCTAAGGCTAAGGATGAAGAATTGTCACTTGATGAGCTAATTTCCTTTGGCATAACAATGGCACTCACACAAGGCTTGGTTACCTCCTTCTTATCCACTGTTACTTGTCCTTGTTCAGCCATAGTATTCATACTCGCTACGATCTCCTGCATGTGCTTTCGTGTTGTTTTCTCATCTTCACACTTTGAATCGGCTTGGAAAACTCCATTTTGTACATCCACCTTAATTTCATCTATGTTTCCGAAGTCACAGAGGCTGTCGAGTTGAACGGATCTGCTCTCTCTAATTCTGGGCATGAAAGGTGACGGATCGCAGGTGAGGGAAGTCTCGAACCAAAGCTCCGCCCTTCGGACGTCCTCCTCGCTCTCCTCGTTTCCGAAATCAAAGAATCTGGGAGCCCTGTACTCGTAAACCTCGTCGACTTGCAGGACCTCAACTCCGCCGCTCGCTGTCATCGAACCTGTCGAAAAAACGCAGATCTTTCTTTGCCGAGAGCAATCGAAAGGCGATCAGATCGGCGAAGAGCAATATTTCAGATCCAATCCTTCGATTGATCGGATTGGCGAAGAGCAATCTCTCTCTCTGTCTCTCTCTCGATCACTCGCTCTGCCGGCGTCAATTTTCAAAAAATTCACTTATAAGTCGTCTGCAAAAGATTCTGTCCGCCGCGACGCGGAGTTGTGATCACAGGCAACCGCTCGCAGTACATCCACCGCGAGGGTTGCGCCTAGGACACTGGCCCGTGGGGGCGAACGCCCCTACGAAGGATCAAGATGCCAATGGCGGACGAAGGCGCCACTTGCTAGCTAGGATTCTGACTTAGAGACATTCAGTCATTATCCAGCACACGGTAGCTTCGCGCCACTGGCTTTTTAACCAAGAGCGATGACCAATTGTGTGAATCAACGGTTCCTCTCATACTAGGTTGAATTACTATCGTGGCTCGATCATCAGTAAGGTAAAACTAACCTGTCTCTCGTGCTTGTTTTGTTCAATTTCTGGGCATTCAGAATACATTGATTTACAGCCTTTAAACTGTTATTTTAGTTGCCATTTTGTTTATTCCGGTTTGGCAAATGTGAGGAATGAATAGTGTGAATGAAGATGAGAAGGATACGTTTGGATATAATCTGTTTTGTTAAGTGATACAATTTATTGTTTCCTATACTTTTGCTTCCTTTAGACAGTGATATCAGAGGGAATGGATGGTGAGCGCCAGTTGTATCAATTCTACAGACTGTTCAAAGTTGATCTTTGTTTCAGATTACATATCCTAAGATGTTGATGAGAAGTGGATCTGGCAGAGGTTCAAGGTTGTCAATTAAAAAGATTTTTAAGGTTGTTTTTCTCTCTACAAGTTCTGTTGCTTTTATGGTGAATGGATGTGCCACAAATAATCCATCTAGTCCGTGGCAAACGGCTACGGTAAAGACAAATCAAATCCGTTGATGGCTGAGGTTTTGCCAAAAAGCCTAATAGGGTGAATAAACCCACCTCTGATCTATCTAGTCCGTAGTAACGCCTACGTTAAAGACAAATTAAATGCGTTTAGGATTGGTCACTTGCCTAAAGTGAACATCGGGTGTGAAAGAAGCTTGGCAATGTGTTGTAAAAACGATTGTGAAATCTGGACTAGATTATGAAGGTTTTTGAAATGGTGAACACTTCTTGAAGGATATGAGAAAGCAAAAGGAAAGGAACCTACTTTAAGAATTACTGCACAGTTGAGAATAGCTTCTATTAGTATGACATCGTAAGAAGGCGGCTAGAATTGTTTGGAATCATTTAGGTAAAATCTGTAAATCATTTTTGAATTGTTGTAATTCCATATTAGAAGGTCAGGTTTGGTCCCCCTTCTAGTATGGATTGTCCATTTTTTCAGGAATAAAATTTTCCTTTTTAAAAAAAAAAAGTAGTAAGTTAAAAGTGAATTTCAATAATTGACTTTCAAGTCTTGGCAAGACACAAGGGCCTTCTTGGATATCGGAACAATGACCCTTTCCTTAACAAAACTTTTAAAGAAATGATACTTTTAATTTACTCTTTGAGAAACTCTGGTCAAACTAGTCTAGGATGAGGTGAGGTAGCTTTGGCTAGTTCCACTTAGCTAGGTCGACCAAGTCGGATACTTCTTACCCTTCCTGACTTCCTAAACTAAGCTTCTATAATATACTATCATCTCACGCTACCCTGGTACTATGTTAGGTAAGTATCAAATAATTTTTTTCTTATCTAGCCATTCTAGATTAAGTAGAAAATAAATTAGCATGAATGACATGACATATATAAAAAAAAGATAAGCAGATACATGAGCATAGTAGTTATGCATGTGTTAATCAAGTTAAATCATTTAATTAGATTTTCAATAAAGTATCAAATTCTAGATTTGATACAAACTGTGTGAACCCGCAAACGTGTTAACCCACTTTGACACATTTAGTATTATTAAGTTGATTGTTCCAGTTGGGTAGAATTTTATTAGTTTCAAAATTATAGGTGTTTTAATTTGAATTTAGTTTGTGGATTTTATATTAACAAATTTTGAGGATTAAACATTGAATTTTAAGTTGCATTAAAATTTAGGATTTATTCAATTAGATTTGAATTATTTTAGAGTTTATATTTAGAGTAATATTTTTAATTTTTAATTTCTAATTAATGTTAAATTATTGTTATGATTTAGATTATCGATGTAGATTTGAATTTTGAGAATTAAATTATCAGAATTTGATATTTAGATTATTAAATAAGATTTAAATTTTAAGAATTAAATTATTATTAGAATTTGAGATTTAGATTATTAATTAAGATTAAAATTTTTAAGAATTAAATTAGAATTTGAGTTTTGTTCAATTATATTTGAGTTTTATTTTTATTTTTTTAAGAGTCAAACAATAATTTTGGGTTCAATTGTAGCATTTTCTTTAATTCAAAAATTTTAAGTCATCTACTATTTCTTTTGATTTTAAGCTTTTAATTTTATTAAATATTTCTATTTTATTTGATTTATTGTAGGAAATTTTTTAATAATAGCTTTCATTTTGGTTAATCCATCTTCAGAATCATATTCATAATCATATTTAAAATTAGTAATTAAAGTTTGGGAGTTATCTTCCTAATTTTAAATTAAATTTTCATGATTATCAATTAAAGTTGTATTATTATCTTTAAAATTATTAGAATTATCTTCAGAGTTATTAATTAATGTTTCATTATATTATTTTTAGAATATTAGTAGTATCTTCAAAATTATTAATTAAAGATTGAGTATTATCTTCAGAAAAATTAATTAAAGGTCGAGTATTATCTACTTTATTAATAAAAATTTCATCTTTGTTAATTAGAATTTTATTCTTATCTCGTAAATTATTAGGATTATTATTAATTAAGGTTTCATAATTATATTTTGGATTATTAGGATTATCTAAAAATTATTTAAATGTTAGAATTAATTTCTAAAATAACAACATTAATATTAAAGATTAAGGAATTAATATTTAATATTTTAATATTATTAATGATTGATTTGGGTCTATTACTAGCTAATATATAATGTAATACTTTAACTTACTATACAGAAAATCTAATTTATCCAAACAATTAATGGTTGCGTTCGCATGCATAGGAGTATTTTTGGAAAGAAGATTATCATGCAATTTGAATCTAAGCTAACAGGGGTATTTCTGCAAGAATTAAAATTTCATACCATCCTCGCATTTTCTGAGATTGTTGTTTTGTCTTTTCTCCATTCTAATCATTGGTTCTTGTAGTGTCCATGCTTCTGGCACTTGAAACATCTGATGTTGCTCTTGTCCCTCTGAACTCCTAGCGTTGGTACCTCCATTGCCGCCAGTGGTGTTCGAATCTTACGAGTAGGACACTTATTTTTGTAATGTCCTATCTCCCTGCATTTGAAATAAATTATATGAACTTTGAAATTTGACATAATAAAATATACCTTTTTCACCCTTGACTCCCCCTCAATTCCTGACATTCTTGCTCCTTCGGTGGTGAGTTCTACCAGAGCCACTTGCTCTGATATCAATTGTGAGATCGGTGGCATCGATAGAGGGGGTGAATATCGACTATCATTCTTTTTTTGTTTTTCTGAGCCACTAGTGGTCTCCTTTACGGAATATTTCCAGAGGTGGAGAAACCTATCTTATAGTTTTAAGTACAAGCACAATAATGATAATGAAATAAATACAACTTGTAATATGCAAACCAAATAATGATGGAGACCGATCTGAAGTCCTGAACACAGCGCATGCCTCCTAGAGATTCCTCGGTCGCAGAGCTTCGCTACGTTGCTTTCTAAGCGTAGAAATGAAGAGTTGAATAAAGAATTTCATTGTTTTGAATGTAGAGCCTTCATCTTCTTTTATAGAGGAGTTAGATCAACTCTTATTTAAATGAAGTCATATCTAGATGAAGTCTCATCTTTATCCACATCATTGGCTTATCTTTATCCTCATCCAAATCATAAAGATAAATCAGATTTTTTGCCACATTTCTTCCATGTGAGCAATTCTGACAATTCAATAATTTGGATCGAACCCAATCGATCTACCGAACCGCTTGTTCGGTCTACTAAATCGGTTTAGGTCCTGTTCGACATGAGTCAAGTCTATTTTACCCATTTGCATTTGTTTGCTCTTTATTTTTCTTCCAGCTCCTGCAAGACAAACAAATATAAGATAAACAAACAATCTTAATCCTTAGTTCTGTAGGTCTATCTGACATACTAGGCTTTGCTTGGAGTCAACTCTCCAAGATTTTACTATCTAAGGTTAACTCCTTAGGGTTTCCCACACTCACTAGGACTTTACCTTGCCTAGCTTCACTCACCAAGACTTTTACCTAGCTTCACTCACTAAGATTTCGTGCCCAACTCGCAATCAGGTCTTTGTGTCCAGCTTCACTCACCAGAACTTCATCCACCTAGCTTCACTCACTAGGACCCAACTTCACTCACCAGGATTTTGTGCCCGATCCTCGACTAGGACTTCATACCCAATTCCTCGAACCAGGTCTTCGGTACCCAATCCTTGACCAGGTCTTCATGCCCAATTTCCCAAACCAGGACTTCATGCCCAACATCACTCACCAGGTCTTCGGTGCCTTGGCAAGGACTTCTTTGCTAGTCCTCTGATCCTGACTAGACTTCTCTTTGCCAAACATCAAGTCCTATTTGGCTTAGCCCCTGGTCTAAGCGACCAGATATGGGTTTAGTCACTCTACCAAACATCAAGTTATGTTTGGCTAACCCTTGGTCAAGCTGACCAACCCTAGGTGCAAATCACGCTGTCAAATATCAGGTCCTGTTTGGCCAACCCTTTGGTCAAATTGATCTAACCTGAGTTTACTCTACCAAACATCAAATCCTGTTTGGCTTAACCCTTAGTTAGATTGACCAGACCTTGGTAAATTGTCAAACATCAAAACACTAGAGGTTGACTATTCATGGCTGATGCTTTTTTCTCCAACAATCTTCAAATTCGGGTTATCTTCTAGGAAGGTCATCATTATCTATTTTGATTAAATGTTAGGCAGACTTAGTTTTTAAATTTACCCATTCTAGAGGAGAGCTCTCAATTGTCTAGATGACATATGTAGGACCGGTGCCGTCGATAGAGGGGGGTGATATATCGACCGTTAATCTTTCATTGAAAACTTCGTAAGACTTTTGTTCATTCTAGACTTAGAGCGTTAGTGCAGCGGAAATAGAAAAATAAAGAACAAAACAAAACACAGATTACTCGCGGGATTTATTTACTTGGTTCCCGACCCGCCTGGGTCAGTATGTCCAAGGCCTATGTACTCGGCGTGAGTCCACTATTGGTCTCCTTTCTAGAATTTCTGGAGGCAGAGAAAACCCTGTTGGTGCACGAAGCACCATATCGAACCTTGTTTTGATATTGGCAAAGGATTCAAAGTTAAGTGTTATTTGTGATCTAATAATGTTATTCAAGTATGCAGAGTAAAAAGCCCTAGCGAAGGACTGCTAGTCACAGGCGAAGGAATGTCAGAGTGAAAAGCCCTAGCGAAGGACTGCTAGGCACTGGCAAAGGAATGCCAGAATGAAAAGCCCTAACAAAGGACTGCTAGGCACTGGCGAAGGAATGCCAGAGTAAAAAGCCCTAGCGAAGGACTGCTAGGCGCCAGGCGAAGGACAGCTTGGGACTGAAGCCCTAGCGAAGGAATGCTAGGCACCGGGCGAAGGACAGCTCGGCATCTAAGACCTGGCAAAAGACCGCCAGGCAAAAGTCCAACCAAAGGAGTGGTTGGCATCAGGTACATTCTCCCGAGAGGAGTAGGTGAGGACGCGTTCCCCGTCGAGGGAACAGTAGGCGTCAGTTCGACCTAGGGTTCCATTTTGGAGACCCAAAGTCAGAACCAAGACAGCTAAGGCTGTATAAAATAATATAATACTACTTTTTGGACTAACCCTGGATGCAGGACCGAAGGACTGAGTATCTGCAGCTTAGAGAGCCTCAAAGGAGTGAGGCAGAAGCTGAGCAGGGCGCCCCGGATGTTCCAGGCGCCCCCAAGGTCAACCCAAGTCGGCAGGAGCGAAAACACGCCTCGACAGTTATATGTCGAGGCGCCCCGGATGCTCCGGGCGCCCCGCCTGTCGTGGGCGCCCCCAGTGCCAGCTACCGAAGCACACCCTCGCGAAGCCAAGAGGATGAAGGTTTGACCCGGTCAATGCGGGTGCCCCGAGCGCTCCGGGCGCCCCGGTCAAACCTGATCCCGATTTTGAAGGGATCAGATGTTGACCGAGCTGAAGACGGATCGACCGCCACGTGGGGGGCGCCCCCGCCGTCCCGGGCGCCCCCAGACCCTATATAAAGGGCCCTCGACCCCAAGGCTGAGCAACACTTTCAATCAACGCTTCTACGCTCTCCTGCTCTCGTGCCTGGCTCCGGAAACCTTCCAACTCGAGCCGACGACGTCCCGCTGCTCCGAAAAAGACAACCTACATCGGAAGTCGGTAAAAGAAGAGCCTCTTTTTAATTGTTTACTGTGCTGTATTTGTAAATCAATCTGTGTAAACAATTATTGCACCTCATATAGAATTGCCCAAAGTAAACGGTCAACGACCGTGGGCCTTGGAGTAGGAGTCGACCTAGGCTCCGAACCAAGTAAAAATTACTGTGTTCGCGTGTTTGCTTTTATCTTCCGCTGTGCAATTTCTTTTTCCATAAATCCGAACGATTTCCGATATTCATCCCCCCTCTATCGGTTCTCTCGATCCAACAAGTGGTATCATAGCGGGGAAGCTCAAATTTGGTGCAACCATCAATTTGAGAATTTTTCGGATTTACGAAATTTCTTTTATTTCTTTTCTTTTTTGTTAATCAACACCACTCGATCTTTTTCGCTTTTTATTTTCAAATAAATAATATCTGTAGATGTGTTTAAAATATTCTTACGCCTTTTTCAATTTTGAATTCTCATTTTTTCACCATAAGTCAGAATTTATAAAACGAACAATTTTTGAAAATTTGTCAATAAACTTTTTTTATTTTAATATTTTTCTCGAAATTCGTGCTACTTTAATTCGAGCAAAATTCTTTTTCCCAAACATTAAATTCATACTTTTTCAGTATTAATCAGAATTGACAAAATCAACAGTTTCAAAAATTTATCATAAATTATTTTTATTATTATTCTGCCTCGAAATTCGTGCAACATTTATTTTGAGCTATTTTTTCCCTTCTCCCGCATTACTAATCCAAGACCAAGTCTTGGTACATTTTTGTTACTTCTTTTCTGTACGAGGTTAAATCTAAATGGCCAACCAAGAGTGGAATAGTGCCCGTCCACCGCTATTCTCCGGCGAGAACTTCAATTATTGGAGAAGTCAAATGGAGTTCCATCTGAAGGCCCATATGGACATATGGATGATCATTCAAACAGGGTTCTACCTCCCTACAAATGATGGACTATCAATTACGTGGGACCAACTGGATGAACCAACCCTAAGGAAAATCGAGACGGATGCAAGGGCAACTGCAATCCTACAATGTGGCCTAACCAATGAAGAATTGAAGCGGGTTGGATCCTTCAACTGTGCCAAGGAGATGTGGGAAAAGTTAATCAATCTACACGAAGAGAGCTCCAATATTGAAGAATCAACACCCGACTTCAAAGTTGACTTCGGATCAAAAGATGAGATAGACTCGATACTTGATTGCGAATTCGAGCCAGAGTTAGAAGGCAAAGTGATTGAGACAAAAATGGTAACCAATTTTGAATTTGTTCCAGAATTATAATTAAATAATCAGACTGATACTATAATGGTCGAGGAAGGTATAATTTCAAGTGCAGGGAAAACTCCAAAGAAGAAGCTTCAACCGGTACCCGAGTCCGACTCAGACTCGGAATCAGAAGACAATGAGGGAGATCGACCCAATATGGTCCGATTAGCTCGTGATCATTACAAGAGTACTGGACAAACGATCGGGAAAGGTAAGTTTACAGTATTTGAAAATCCATTATTTACCATGAATAATTTGATTGAATCTTATAAATTAGTTAAGGCTAATTTGTTAGAAAATTTAATTCATAATATTGCTGTTTTTGATAATCCAGAATATTATTACGATTATGATGTAACTTAGATCATTTTTTTGTGCTTTAATTGTAGGTTCCTTTTATTTTATTTTTATGTTCTTTTTGCTTAAAATTAGGATTGATTAGTTTAAGGACAAAACAGTTTAACTGAAAGTTGAACAACATAGTATTGGGTGGAGGTGAGATGATAGTACGTTAGGGAAGCCATCTTGGCGGAACTAGCCGAAGCTACCGATCCACGACCCAAGCTAGTTAGACCAAAATTTTTCAAAAAGTAATTTTGAAAATGAAATTTCACTAAAAGGCTTTGTCAAGGAAAGAGTTGATGATCCAATAAGGCTATGGCCAAAGAAGGCCTAGTGCCTCGCCAAGACCTGGAAGCCAATTTTTGAAATTTAAATTCAATTTACTCTTTGTCAAATTCGAATCTAACACAAATGTTCAGTTAATCTTAGATTCAAATATTCCTTTTCAAATTAATTTTAAAACTAATTGTTTTTAAAATTAATCTAACTTTTCAAAATTAACCATGTTTTCAAATTTAAAATATTTGTCTCACAAAACCCATAAGGTTAGCATGCTTAATCACGTAGAACTGGGTGAGACATCTAGGGCCTAAAAATATAATTCACTATCCTTTTAAATGAAAAGGTTTGCAAAAGTTATTCAAACTTATCTCTATTTTGTTTTGTCAATTTATTGTATTGTACCCTACTTTTTCATTTCTAACATTTTTTAATATGAAATTTCATGTTAAATATCTCGATAGACTCGTTTTAAATATAATCTAGGGCTTGTTTTGTTTTAGTCATTGATTGGTCAAACTTGGTCAAAACAGTCAACCCTAGTCAACATAGTCAAACCTGCACACTGAAACCCCTTAAGGAACTTAGATTCAGACTGTGTCGGATACAGGGGGAGTTTCTTTTAATACTTTTCAAAAAATTTAAATTTTTCAAAAACCTTATGCTCTAAATCTTATTATCATCTCGATAAGGTTTTCAAAAATTGATTCAAAAACCTTCTTACACTACTATCTGTTTGAAAAATTATCATTATTTCAAAATATTTTTCGAAAACTGTATTATCATTTCAAGTTATGTTTTCAAAAATGTATCTCCTTGAAAATTATCATACTCAGAAGGTTATTCAAAATTATTCTTTTGAGTTTAATAAACCCTAAAGGCACAGAGGAAGGTCCACTTCATGATCTATAAGGACTCCTAGGATGTGTCAAATTTAGGGGGAGTTTGAGTCAAAAGAAGAATTTCTGAAGTGTTTTTTTTGTAATTATTTGTTTTGAAGTTATTAGATAATTCTTATAATTTAAATCAAACCTTAAAACTCAGAGGAAGATCGCTTGTAGTCAACAAGCTTCCTAGGACTGAGTCAAGTTTAGGGGGAGATCAAAATTAAAAGAATTATTGAACATTTTCAAAATTATATGTTTTCATGTACTGCATGTTTAAAATCCTTTTGAAAACTTGAATAATTTTTTCCTTCAAAATACTATTATTCTTGTAGCTAATGAAGTTATTTTTATAATATTTACTTGGGTTGAAAAATTTCCAGGATACTTAGGAAAATATCCTTATAGTCAACAAGGTTTCCTGTGATTGTGTCTGACTGAAAGATAAACCAAGTCAAGTAAAATATTATATTTTCAAAGTCTAATATGTTTTCAAAATGTTTCAATGTCTAATACTCTTCAAAAATTACTTATATTTTTCAAAGTCTATTATGTTTAAAAGTACTTATATGCATACTCTTCAAAAGTACTTATATTTTTTAAAATTGCACAATATCTTTCAAAGCGGAGTTTTTTGTTGGTGCAATTTAAGCTGTATGCTTTCAGAATTATACTAAGTATTTTTATATTTTCAAAACTCATAAGCTCTGATACACACATTTTTTCCTTAAAATCTTCCTTCAAAAAGGTTCCTTATTGATATATGTCCAAGAGAGAGAAAATTTAAAATTTTAAGTATTTTTAAGTGCTTTAAAATTGATCTAAGCATCTTCAAAGTACTTTCAAAACCTCTAAAGCACTAAGTACATTTATTTTGAAAATCTTCCTAAGTAAAATCTTTCTTAGTAAACAAAGTTTGTCTGAGCAAAAACCTTTGAAAATTTTGACAAATGTTTCTAAGCAAAGTTTTCTTAGTAAACAAATCTATGTTTCAGCAAAAACTTATCTATTTAAAATATAAGAAGAAGAGTTGTCACATTACGGGGGAGCTTCGTGTATTTTCAAAACATCTATTACTTTGAACAATTTTTTATGAAATCCATCACTTAAAGTTTTTTTTAACTATGTTTTTAAACTCCTTTATTTAAATTTATCTTGGTAAAACTCTAAACTCCCTATTAGATACCTTGCTCGCCCATGTATGTTTTTGATATATGTCAAAGGGGGAGGAAAGGTCAAAGTTAAGGGTGTTATAACACAAGTATTCAGAGTTTTAGGGAGAGTATAGAAAATAAAGGATTTTTTTAATCTACACTTATACTGTTCATACTCCTTCTTTTCTTAACTGTTATAAAGTTTTTACTTAACGTTGAATTGTGTAAAATTGCTATACTTCATTTTTACCTTATGTTCTTAACTGTTATAAAGTTTTTTACTTAACTTTGAATTTTGTTGTCATAAATCAAAAAGGGGGAGATTGTTGGTGCAGGAAGCACCATATCGAACCTTATTTTGATATTGGCAAAGGATTCAAAGTTAAGTGTTATTTGTGATCTAATAAAGTTACTCTAGTGTGCAGAGTAAAAAGCCCTAGCGAAGGACTGCTAGGCACTGGCGAAGGAATGCCAGAGTGAAAAGCCCTAGCGAAGGACTGCTAGGCACTGGCAAAGGAATGCCAGAGTGAAAAGCCCTAGCGAAGGACTCCTAGGCACTGGCGAAGGAATGCCAGAGTAAAAAGCCCTAGCGAAGGACTGCTAGGCGCCAGGCGAAGGACAACTTGGGACTGAAGCCCTAGCGAAGGAATGCTAGGCACCGGGCGAAGGACAGCTCGGCATCTAAAACCTGGCAAAGGACCGCCAGGCAAAAGTCCAACCAAAGGAGCGGTTGGCATCAGGTATATTCTCCCGAGAGGAGTAGGTGAGGATGCGTTCCCCGTTGAGGGAACAGTTGGCGTCGGTTCAACCTAGGGTTCCACTTTGGAGACCCAAAGTCAGAACCAAGACAGCTAAGGCTGTATAAAATAATATAATACTGCTTTTTGG
Organism: Boesenbergia rotunda; assembly: GCA_024364735.1. Lineage (NCBI taxonomy): Eukaryota > Viridiplantae > Streptophyta > Magnoliopsida > Zingiberales > Zingiberaceae > Boesenbergia > Boesenbergia rotunda. The sequence goes on along the minus strand of JAGFNQ010001538.1, from coordinate 231,726 downwards.
ACTAACCCTGGATGCAGGACCGAAGGACTGAGTATCTGCAGCTCAGAGAGCCTCAAAGGAGTGAGGCAGAAGCTGAGCAGGGCGCCCCCAAGGTCAACCCAAGTCAGCAGGAGCGAAAACACGCCTCGACAGTTATATGTCGGGGCGCCCCGGATGCTCCGAGCGCCCCGCCTGTCGCGGGCGCCCCCAGTGCCAGCTGCCGAAGCACACCCTCGCGAAGACAAGAGGATGAAGATTTGACCCGGTCAATGCGGGCGCCCCGAGCGCTCCGGGCGCCCCGGTCAAACCTGATCTCGATTTTGAAGGGATCAGATGTTGACCGAGCTGAAGACGGATCGACCGCCACGTGGGGGGGCGCCCCAGCCGTCCCGAGCACCCCCAGGCCCTATATAAAGGGCCCTCGACCCCAAGGCTGAGCAACACTTTCAATCAACGCTTCTACGCTCTTCTGCTCTCACGCCTCGCTCCGGAAACCTTCCAACTCGAGCCGACGACGTCCCGCTGCTCCGAAAAAGACAACCTACATCAGACGTCGGTAAAAGAAGAGCCTCTTTTTAATTGTTTACATTGCTGTATTTATAAATCAATCTGTGTAAACTATTATTGCGCCTCATATAGAATTGCCCAAAGTAAATGGTCAACGACCGTGGGCCTTGGAGTAGGAGTCGACCTAGGCTCCGAACCAAGTAAAAATTACTGTGTTCGCATGTTTGCTTTTATCTTCCGCTGTGCAATTTCTTTTTCCATAAATCCGAACGATTTCCGATATTCACCCCCCCCTCTATCGGTTCTCTCGATCCAACAAACCCGTCTTACAGTTGATAGTTACAAATAATAATATAGAAAATTAAGTGTGGAATTAAATAACAGCAAACAGAACAAAACAAAGTCTGAAGCTTGGCCGATCTGGACCTTCAAAGTGTCGCGCACTTCCTCCTGGAGCCTCCCGGTCGTAGAGCCTCGTCTTTAGCACGTTGTCGTCGGTCAGAATGCTCAGAATCGCTTTCAGCAGTTATGTTTGAAGCAGAGGGGTCGAAGCCCCTTATATAGTGCTCCTGGGGGCGCCCTGGACGTCGGGGCGGCCCTAGCGACTCGGTCAAACCTTATCCCCGCGCCGACCTCGCCAAGGGTGATAAAACCTCTAACCAGGGTGCCTCGGACCACCTGGGCGCCTAGCTTGAACCCAGTCAAAGCTAATCTCCTACTTCGAACTCGCAGCAGCAAAACAGCTTTGTACCCGGGCGCACCGGACCTCCTGGGGCCCCCATCAATGTGGGTGCCTGGCTTCTGCCTTTCAACCCAACACTAAGTTTTAGGCTTTGACTGGGGGAGCCCCGATCATCCCTAGTGCCCTGCTTGGCTGGATTCCAGCCCCAATATATGTTATTTGCCTGCTTTGTCTTTCGTTCTAGGTACCTGCAAGATACACAAACACAAAGCACATATACATACAATATTAGGTTTAAGGACTTGGTTCGGACTTCAGATTTCCATGAAACCCTAGGTCGAACCGACACAAGTTCTCACCCCCGAGAACGCGCCTTTCACCTACTCCTCTTAGGAGACGGTTGCCACCCAGTCCTTCGGGTGGACTTTTCCCCAGCAGCCCTTCGCCAGGTGCCTAGCAGCCCTTCGCCAGGTCTTCAATGCCTAGCAGTCCTTCGCCAGGTGCCTAGCAACCCTTCGTCAGGTCTTCAATGCCTAGCAGTCCTTCGCCAGGTGCCTAGCAGCCCTTCGCCAGGTCTTAGGGTTTCGATGCCTAGTAGCCCTTCGCTAGGTGCCCAGTAGCCCTTTGCCATGTCTTAGGGTTTCAATGCCTAGCAGCCCTTCGCTAGGTCTTAAGGTTTCGATGCCTAGGATGCCTAGATTCACTAGGACTTTGGTCCACTTTGTTACTTCTCTCTTAACTCCCCTTTGTCTGTTTAATGTATCACTGACTTAAGTCTATTGTCAAACATTAAAACACTTAGAAGAGGACATCATTGATGCAACTTGCACCAACAATCTCCCCCTTTTTGATATTTGACAATATCTTAAGTTAGATTGGTTGTGTAACGACCCGAAAAATTCTCTTAATATTTTCTTAAAATATTAAGCAGGTTTAAATAATTTTCCAAGGGACCTCGAAATATTAAGGAGAACTTAGGCCTAGAAAATCCATGTTTTCTCATTTAAATTGAGAAAACTAAGTACCAATGAGCTTTAAATGGGCTCCAAAAATGGGTATTAATTAGGTAAAATTAATATAAATTAGGTAAAATTAATATAAATATAGAATAATTTTATTTAGGAATATTGACATAATTATGGGTGATTTTAGGGGGATTTTCAGAATTTAGGAAATAAAAATAATAAAATAAATGAAATAAAAATAAAGGTGCATGAGCCAAGGATTGAACCTTGGACCTCTTGTACAACCATGTAAGCCTTAACCAACTCACCTAGCAAGGGATTTCTATGAGGAAATGAAGTGGATATAAGTTAAGATTAAGAAGAAGATGAAGAGTCATGGAGAGACTCTTCATTTACCTCTTTAATGGATGATAAATAGGGGGGTTTGGGAGTTTCATTCTCTCTTCTTTCAATTGCATTTCCTCCTCTCTTCCTCCCTCATTCTATCCGACCACTCCTAGAGGGGTTTCCCCTTGGAAAAGCTTCCACCAAGGTTCCATCTCCTAGATCTAAAGTCTCTACAAGAAAACAAGGACAAGGGGGCTCTAGTATCCAAAGATCTTGCAATCTTCTTCTCTTCCTAGGTTCGAAAAATCAAGAAACCCAATGTAAGACTCCCTCACCTGTGGTATAATAGTTTCCTATGATTTTTAGTATGATATAGTGGTTGGTTTTCGAATTTGATGTTGAAAGGAAAGAAAACCAAGACCCTCATGCTTAAGGGTTTCGGCCACCATGATTTTTAGGTCTCTAAATATGCTAAAAATCTTTATAATGCTATTTAATATTCCCTTATGATGTTTAAAGGTTAAGTATAATTTTTGGGAATTTTTGGAGTACCCTAGGATACCCTAGGGTTTCGGCCAACGTGAAAGAAGCAAAGCAAGCACCCTAGGATACCCTAGGGTTTCGGCCACAATATGTAAGGGTCCTTAATGATGCTAAAAATCTCCAAAATGATGTTTAATGTTTTCTCATGATGTTTAGATGTTAAATACAATTTTTGAGAATTTTTGGGGTACCCTAGAGACCCCATATGTTTCGGCCAACCTCAAGGACCCAAGGGTTAGGGTTGAGCCTTTAACTTCAAGTATATGTTTATGTGTTCCCATGATATAAGGGTGATGGAGGGTGATTATGTGAATTTTCACATGGCCTAGAGGCTCTACAAGTTTCGGCCAAGATGGGTTCATAGGGTAAAAGGTAAGATTTATTTCAAGTAAGGGCCCCAATGGCCCTATGGTAAGATGTGATTAGTGTTTTATGATTGATTGGGGATTTTAATGGAATTTTTCCATACCCCCATGGCCTTATAAGTTTCGGCCAGCCCTAGGAAAGTGGCCTAAAGGTTAGGGTTAACCCTAATCATGAGCCCCAAGGGCTCCCTAGGGTCTCATAAATGATGTATGGTGGTTCCTTTACCTTATGATATAGTACATGCTTATGGAATTGATGGAACTCCACCTTGGAAGTTTCGGCCAAGCCTTGGAGCTAGGGTTTGGGGTGGAGTTAGGGTTCAAGGAATGATGGTTCATGGTTACCATAAAGTATTTATATGTATAGGATCAAGCATGTGGTAGAAATCATGTTAACCATAACCCAAATGTTTAAGCACCATGTTTTATGCTTTTATGTTTTATGTGTATGAGTTGGATGCCATGCTTAATAGGGTTTAATATGAATGCCTTACATGTTTATGCCATGTATTTGGATGGTAGGTAGAATGTTATGGAAATCCTACCTATGTATGTTTATGTGATGTAGGGAACCATGTTAAGTTATATGCCCATGTTATGCTAAGAACCATGCTAAGTGATTATGTATGTTCATGATATGAATGATGTCATGATAAGTATGATAGGTTTATGTTCAGGATATGAATGATGTCATGATAAGAATGATAGAGTTATGTTCACGATAAAAATGATGCTATGATAGGTATGCTATGTTCATGATAAGAACAATGTCATGATAAGTATGTTATGTTTATGTTCATGATGAGAATGATGCATGCTATGTTATATGAATAAAGATGCATGTTATGTTTATGAAAGAAGATGCATACCATGTTTATGAATGAAGATAATGCTCATGCCTTCCAGGCATCATGATGTTATGCAATAAGAATGAACAATGAAAGGACAAGCATATGTTAAGTCATGCTTTATGTAACATGGTTATGCTATGAATGTATGATGAATGACAAGTATGATGAATGAATGATGATGAACGACAAGTATGATGAATGAAAGATGATGCTTATGTTTTTAAGGCATAAATATGCTAAACGGCACGGTCGATGGTTGACGGTACGACGGTCGAGAGGACCGGTAAATGGGCCGGTAGACGGGCCGAGCCGTAACAAGTTATGCTATGTTAAGTATGCCATGAATGTCTCATGAATGATGAAACATGAAAAGTATTTTACTTTATGTATGGGTTTGTACCGGACCGAAGTATGGGTCCAAGGGATGGACACCTTAAGAACGCCCCGGTTTTGGACTACCGAAGTTGTCCACGGTTCTGGCCCTACCGGAGCTGGGCAACAGGGATGGGCACCTTAAGAACGCCTCGGTTTGGGGACTACCGACTATGCTGTCCTTACCCTAGTAGGTTGGGGCTCGTGACCTCGGACTTGCTAGGGATGCGCGCTATGATGTATATATGTGGTACAAGGCGGGGACCCCAAATGATGTTATGATGATTATGTTTAAGCAAATTAAAAGTATGTTTTAAAGGTTAAGCATCCCGTAAGTATATGTATTCCACTCATGCATCCATTCATGTTATGCATTATGCTATGTTGATAAGATTTTATGCTTACGTTTCATGTTAAGAAGTATGCATGAGAATGAATGATCCATGCCATGATAATGTTAAGAAGATGTTCATATGTTATGATAGGAAGAATGTTCACTATGTTTATGATTTATGCCATGAATTATGCCATGCTTAGAATGTTCACTATGTTTATGATTTATGCCATGAATTATGCCATGCTTAGAATGTTCACTATGTTTATGATTTATGCCATGAATTATGTCATGCTTAGAATGTTCACTATGTTCATGAATTATGCCATGTTTAGAATGTTTACCATGTTTATGTTCATGTCATGCTATGTATACGATAAGTGATGTAAGATGTTATGTTCTAAGTAGAGCACCAAGTATGTTAATGTTTTATGTGCTCATTATGAGATGATGAATAATGAATGGTTTTGTGAGTAGGAAAGAGTCTTACTAAGCCTGTGCGCTTATAGTCTTATTTCCTTATACCGCAGATCATTCAAGGGGACAATGAAGGGAGCAGCAGGAGGGGCAAGAGCGCATGTGTGTAGTAGTGACTTGGCCAGGAAACTCTATGTTTACTGTTTATGCTAGAACTTCACCTTGGTTACTTATATGTCTAAATGATGACCTATGGAACCTTATGATATGACGTTACGTATGACATGATATGATATGATGCTTAAGTTCAAAGTTAATATGCTAAGGTTCCTATGTCATTAAGTTAAGAATGGTAACAGGGCATGTATAAGTTAAAGTTATTCCGCTGCCTTATGATGTCTACATGCCCTAAGCATGTTAACGTAACGCCGCTTATGAAAAAGAAAAAAAAAAGCGGGCGTTACAGGTTGAAGGGGCTAACTTACTATCCTTGGGATAAAAAATGATCTAAGTTTTGAAAATCCATTTTTGATCCTCTCGGAAAAATAAAAAACTTCAAACTTTCACTCTCCCTTTTTTAAAACCATTTTGATTAATTGATCCTTTGGAAAGGGAGAAAAATTTCTAACTTAAGGCGTATCTCTCCCCCTTTGTCATACATCAAAAAAAAAACAAAAAACTCTTGCACCAACAATGAAATATTTGGTTCTTTGTGAGAGTATTTGAAAAATATCTATACATTTGAAAGATATATTGAATTTTTGAAATGTGCAAGTATTTTAAAAAAAAAATAGATTGAGTCCCCCTTTTTTTTTTGGAAAATCTATGTATTTTTGAAGCATAGTATGCAATTTTTGACTATCTAAGTACTTTTTGAAAAATGTTATGTAATTTTTGGAAAATATAAGTACTTTAGAAACATATTATGCAATTTGGAAAAGTATCAGTACTTTTGACACATTAAAAGACATAAGTACTTTAAAAAAATATTATTATCTTTCAAAAATATAAGTATTTTTGAAAAATATTATATATATTTTGCAAGTACTAAGTTTTTTTTTGAAAAAGATGGGACTTTGAAAAATATAAAAAAAAATTTGAAACATAATATTTTATTTGACTAGGTTTCTTTTCCAGTCTAATACAATCCTAGGAAACCTTGTTGACTACAAGGACATTTTCCTAAGTGTCCTGAAAAATTTTCCAAATTCAAGAAAATATTCTTTCAGAATAGAATTTTTAAAAAATGATAGTACTTTGAAAATATATGTAAGTACATTTTGAAAAATGTATGAATTTTTAAAGACATAATATTTTACTTGACTTGGTTCATTTTCCAGTCTGACTCAATTATAGGAAACCTTGTTGACTACAAGGACATTTTCCTAAGTGTCCTAGAAATTCTCCAGCCCAAGTAAATATTATTTCAAAAACAATTTCATAAGCCACAAAAATTCTGAAAAATCGAATAATAGTATTTTGAAAGACTTATATTTTCAGCAAGATTTTGAAGATATAGTTCATGGAAATAAAATAATTCTTTTAATTTGACCTCCCCCTAAACTTGACCCAGTCCTGGGAATCTTATTGAACACAAGTACTCTTCCTCTGAGTCTTTAGGATTTGGTTCAGATTAGAAAGAACTATTTAAGATTACTAATAAAAACTTTTCTGAAATTCTTCTTTTGACTCAGACTCCCCCTAAATTTCACACATCTTAGGAGTCCTTGAAGATCATTAAGTGGACCTTTCCTCTATGTCTTTAGGGTTTATCAAAGTCAAAGAAACAGGTAAATATTTGAACATATAATTTTTACAACATAAACCTTTTTTTCGAAAACACAAGTGATAATGATTTAAAGCATAGTTTTCAAAAAGTATTTTCAAATGATAGTAATGTTTAAAGTGTAGTTTTCGAAAACCATTTCAAAAAAAAATGAAAAGCACTCCCCCTATACCCGATACTGTTTGACTCTATCTAAGTGCCTTAAGAAACTTTAGTGTTGTCCTAAGAGACTTGTGTCTAATTGCGTGAGTTAAATAATTTTTTAAAAAGATATAATTTTTGAAAACATGTAATATATATATTCAATCAGACAATCATGAATTCCATAAAAACATTATTATGTTGAAAGCACTATTTTGAAAATATATTTTTAGAAAAATATTCTAGCAATTTTGAAAAATAGTTTTGAAAAATATTTTTCAATTTATTAGTCCTTAACATATCACCCATTCTAGATGTCTCAATACAGCAAGCATGGTTGCCTTATAGGTGTATTGTGATATGCTTGAATCATTTTTCTTAATTTATTATTAACACTAAGATTTAATTGAAGCTTGTGTTAGATTCAAATCTGACAATAGTAAAGTGAATTTGGTTTTCAATAATCGGCTTCCAGGTCTTGGCGAGGCACTAGGCCTTCTTTGGTCGTTGCTTTATTGGATCATCAACCCTTTCCTTGACAAAGCCTTTTATTGAAAATCCATTTTCAAGTTACTCCTTGAAAGATTTTGGTCTAACTAGTTTGGGTCTTGGATCGATAGCTTCAACTAGTTCCGCCAAGATGGCTTCCCTAACGTACTATCATCTCACCTCCTCCCAATACTATGTTGATCAAGTTTCAATTATTCTTTTTCCTATAACCATTCTAATTTATGCATAAAATTAAACGTGAATGACATGACATATATTTAAAAGAAAATAGCAGATGCATGTCCATGGCATTGATGCATGATTCAAACAAGTCCAAAGCATTTTAATTACGTTTCTAAATATGTATCAAATTCCCGATTTGATATATGTCGTGTAAACCCGCGAATATGTCAACCCACATTGACATATTTAATTTTATTAAATTAATTATTGCAGTTTTGGTAAGATTTTAGTTTAGTTCGAGTTTGAGTTATTTAAGATTTGGTTGGATTCAAGTTAATTAAGAATTAATTGAAGTTGAATTAATTAGTAATTAATTAATTTGAATTTAATTTAATTTAAATTTAATTGAATTAATTTGAATTATTTGAATTTGAATTAATTTAAGTTTGAATTAATTAAGATTTAATCTTGAATTAATTAAGATTTAATTAAATTAATTTTAAGTTTGAATTAATTTAGATTTAATTGAATTTAATTTAAGTTTGAATTAATTTAGATTTTATTTAATAATTTGAATTTAATTTGAATTTCATTTAATTAGGATTTCATTTGAATTTCATTTAATTAGGATTTAATTTGAATTTAATTTAAATTTCATTTAATTAAGATTTAATTTGAATTTAATTTGAATTTAATTTAATTAGGATTTAATTTGAATTTAATTTGAATTTCATTTAATTAAATTAAGATATAATTAAGATTTAATTTGAAATAATTTAATTGAATTAAGATTTAATTATGATTTAATTTGAATTAAGATTAATTTGAAATAATTTAATTTAATTAAGATTTAATTAAGTTTTAATTTGAATTAATTGAATTGAATTAAAATTTAATTATGATTTAATTTTGAATTAATTTAATTGTATTAAGATTTAATTATGATTTAATTAAATAAAACCTAAATAATTTTGGTTGAAATGATTAATTAATAGTTGTGGGTCTAAGTTCATAATTTTCATTATTTCAAAAATTTCTGACTCATCCTTATTTTTCTTTTAAAGTTTTTCTAGTAATTCTGATTTATTTGAACATTTATGATTTTTATTAACTATGGCTTTTATCTTAGAAAATTCTATCTCCTCCTCAAGATTAGATCTTTCAATATGTAGGTGGAGTAAAGTGGGCCAGTAGTTAATTTTTTATGATTATCTAAGGGAATAATTAAATTATTATCTAAAGAGATATCATCTCCACTATCTTTAGAATTATCCTTATTATCCGCAAAATTATCCTTATGATCCTCAGAATTATCCTTATTGTCCTCAGAATTTTCAAATTTAAATTCATAACTATCTAAAGGATTTTTAAATTTGCGATCAGGTTTATACAAAGGGTTTTCAAATTTGAATTCATAATTATCTAAGAGATTTTCAAATTTAGAATTATCCTTAAGATTTTTGAATTCAGTTTTATCCTTAAGATTTTCAAATTTGAATTCGGGATTAATTTAAGATTTAAATTCAGAATTAATTGTATCATTATTCGTAGAATTATCAGAGTTTATTTCAGATTTAAGTTTAGAATTAATTTTAGCAATTATTGAATTGGTATTAATGATTAAACAATTTATTTCTAATATTTTAGCCATATTCACATTTTGTAACTTGTCATTCAAAATATCTACTTAACTATGCAGTAATTCTAACTTTTTGACGACCCGCCTTAACTTCTCTCCCTTAAAGCCGACGTCACTTTTACTTAACCTTAACTTTACCTTATTCTTAGCCTTAGGTTACAAATACTTGACTTCCCTTAACTTGCTCTGATTTTTTTCTTTTTTTTTCCAAAAACCAACTTTTTTAAAAAAAACTTTGATTTTATTTGCTTTGCAAGGATTTGACCCCTAGACCTCTTAGTTGTAAAACTGAAACACTAACCATCTGCTCTACAACACTTTTTTTTCAATGGTACCAGTCGACTGCTAGATAGCCAGTCGACTGGTATTGGCCACAGAAACTTTCTGTGCCCGGCACCAGTCGACTGGCCTCATGGCAGTCGACTGGTGTATCGAACAGAAGGTTCTGTTCGATATCGCAGTCGACTGGTTCTGAACCAGTCGACTGGCACACCTGAAAACTATAGTTTCATACCTGAGAACTCCTTCCAAGGGTCCATAATTCATACTCTTCCAATGCATATAATGAAACAACTCTAAAACTAAACTCCATACTAGTTTTATAAGAATCTTAACAACTCAAAACGAATCTAATAACTTGAAATTAGGATTTCTACGAAATTTAACAAACTTATCAAAACACATGCAATCCCTACTAACTTTGTACCCAACTTTGACTCCATGTAAAGTTTAAATAAGGTGATCACATCCTACCAATCCAAAACATTAACCATGAGTTTCTATAAATCAAAACGCCTCTAAGACTTATCCCAAAGATCTCTTCCACGGTTCCGCCGCCACTGAACATCAATGCAAGTCCCGTTCGCCTCCATAGCTTATGCTTTTTCTTTACCTTTATCTGCAATAGAAGGAAATGCAACTAATAAGCGAATTGCTTAGTAAGTAAATCCTAACTCACAAATCCATGTTATCGATAATAAACATGCTCATTTCAAAGAATGCTTGCTTCAAAATACATGCACTTGGAAATATTTGCACATGGGAATTTTCATACACTTATCAATCTCAATCATGCTTGAAAACATTTACTAGCATCAAAACACTTGCAACTTAACATGCTCATGATTTCTTTTGAAACTTACTAATGATACATTTCCATACTTTAAAACACTAACTTCTTTGCCCTTTCTCTTTAACATGCTTATAACATAACCATGTCAATATACATAACCAAAAACATGCACTTAAGGAAATTGAAACACTTACATATACTCATATACTTCAAAATAATAATTAACTTTCTCAGGCCTTGATACTGTACCATGGTATCAATGTACCAATGCGTGCATCCCTAATTGGTTTCGGGGTAGCTAGCCACCGCACCCTATTAGAGCTTCTTTCTAACTTTCTGTGGGCCTCTCTTTTGCCCGGTACATGTCACTTTACAAAAGTAAAATACTTTCTTACTCATAAAGCTTATACTTATCAAGCTATCTTTCTTTTTGCATAACTTTTTGCACTACAAAACTTTACTTTTCTTACTTGGAACTTTCATCGAGCACCTTATGTACCCTTAACCCAAAACTCTTTTTTGAGACTTTTCAAGAACTTGGTCTTATCATGCTTAGGTCACACATACAAAACCTACTCAAATTCAAGTTCTATGATAAAAACATGTATTCTTTAGAAACTTAAATCACACAATAAACAATATTCTCAAAGCATGCACTTAGATCACAAAATCATGGTTCTACAACGAGAAACTACATACGAAACTACTTCTATTGCAGGTGAGTGATTTACTTACCCTTATCTTGAAGAAAACTCACTAAGTATGGTTTAAATCCCAACGTAGCACTCCTCTTCCCTTTCTTCGCGCAAATCTCCTCCCTCCTTGACCCTAGGGAAGAAGCCTTAGATGTTCCACTCAAGAGGAAGAAGAAGGAGGAAAAGATCCCTTGAGTTTCCCTTTGGTTTCGCAGCCTCCACGCGCCTCCTCTCGCAGCCTCACGAAAACCTAATCGGGGCTTCACGCGACTTAAGTGGAAGTCTAAATACCTCTTCATGAAACGGGCTTAATCAACTATAACATTAATTCACCTCATCCTTTTCTATGCTTGATACCCCTGCCCATCTAGTTAGCTGAGCTCGCTTAAGGACCACGCTTGTCGCGAGGTCGCGAGATCAAACCTCTGCTCGACCCTTTAATTTTTTTATTTTGAAAAATTGCCAAAAATTTTAGAAAAATTCCTAATAATTCATGAAAATTATTGGGTGTTACAAACTTATCAGGGAAATTATCTAAATTATTAAAAGACATTGCCGGAATTTGTAAAATATTTGGAACAAAAATCTTACGTACCTTCACCGGACATTTATTTTTATAGTGTCCGAATTTCTCGCATTTAAAGCATCTGATGTGATTTTTATCCCTCCGGCCTCCTGGCACTGGTGTCTCCTTTGCCGCCGGTGGTGTAGACCGAGTCTTACGAGTAGGGCACTGATTTTTGTAGTGCCCTCTCTCCCTGCATGCATGTGAAGCATATAACATGGAATTTAAAATTTGAGATTTAAAATTAAAATTTACCTGATTCACCCCTGGGCTCCCCCTCAACTCCTAGCCTCGTTGCTCCGTCGGCGGATAGTCCGGTGAAGAGCGGTCTAGTTCTGATACCACTTGTAGGACCGGTGTCGTCGATAGAGGGTGGGGGTGAATATCGACCGTTAATCTTTCGTTGAAAACTTCGTAAGACTTTTGTTCGTTCTAGACTTAGAGCGTTAGTGCAGCGGAAAATAGAAAAATAAAGAACAGAACAAAACACAGATTACTCGCGGGATTTATCTACTTGGTTCCCGACCCCCCTGGGTCAGTACGTCCAAGGCCTATGTACTCGGCGTGAGTCCACTATTGGTCTCCTTTCCGGAATTTCCGGAGGCGGAGAAAACTCGTCTTACAGTTGATAGTTACAAACAATAATATAGAAAATTAAGTGTGGAATTAAATAATAGCAAACCGAACAAAACAAAGTCTGAAGCTTGGCCGATCTGGACCTCCGAAGTGTCGCGCACTTCCTCCTGGAGCCTCCCGGTCGTAGAGCCTCATCTTTAGCGCATTGTCATCAGTCAAAATGCTCAGAATCGCTTTCAGCAGTTGTGTTTGAAGCAGAGGGGTCGAAACCCCTTATATAGTGCTCCTGGGGCGCCCTGGACGTCGGGGGCGCCCCTAGCGACTCTGTCAAATCTTATCCCCGCGCCGACCTCGCCGCGGCTGATAAAACCTCTAACCAGGGCGCCCCGGACCTCCTGGGTGCCTAGCGTGAACCCAGTCAATGCTAATCTCTTGCTTCGAACTCGCAGAAGCAAAACAGCTTTGAACCCAGGCGCACCGGACCTCCCGGGCACCCCCATCAATGTGGGCGCCTGGCTTCATGCCTTTCAACCCAACACTGGGTTTTAGGCTTTGAATGGGGGCGCCCCCATCATCCCGAGCGCCCTGCTTGGCTGCATTCCAACCCCAATGTATGTTATTTGCCTGCTTTGCCTTCCGTTCTAGGTAGCTGCAAGATTCACAAACACAAAGCACATATACATACAATATTAGGTTTAAGGACTTAGTTCAGACTTCGGATTTCCACGAAACCCTAGGTCAAACCGACGCAAGTTCTCACCCTCGAGAACGCACCTTTCACCTACTCCTCTCAGGAGACGGTTGCCACCCAGTCCTTCGGGTGGACTTTTCCCCAGCAGCCCTTCGCCAGGTGCCTAGTAGCCCTTCGCCAGGTCTTCAATGCCTAGCAGTCCTTCGTCAGGTGCCTAGCATCCCTTAGCCAGGTCTTAGGGTTTCTATTCCTAGCAGCCCTTTGCTAGGTGCCCAGTAACCCTTCGTCATGTCTTAGGGTTTCGATGCCTAGCATCCCTTCGCTAGATGCCCAGCAGCCCTTCGCCAGGTCTTAGGGTTTCGATGCCTAGGATGCCTAGATTCACTAGGACTTTGGTCCACTTTGTTACTTCTCTCTTAACTCCCCTTTGTCTGTTTAATCTATCACTGACTTAAGTCTATTATCAAATATTAAAACACTTAGAGGAGGACATCATTGATGCATCTTGCACCAACAACATATGTTTCTTCCTCTTCAGTAATAAGAGAATTTCTTTCCTATGGGCTTTTGTATAGTTGTTTGGATGTAATTAGCCAGAGCATTGATTATAGCTATCTTATAATTGGAACTTCCAAGAATAGTTGAAATTCCAGATGTTGTCAAGTAAGCAAATTTGGATGTGACCAAGTTTTTCTCTTGCTGTAAAGTAAAAGTATTCGTAAGAACGAGTGAACTGTTAAAGTTTTTGGTTCTCAAACATCATGGTTGTCATGGCAAATGTCTTTACTCTCTTTTGTTTGTCCATGTTGATGCCTGTCATAGTTATGAAGTTAATGTAAAAGTCTAGAATGTGTATTTGCTAAGGAATTATTACTTCCTTTAATATGTTTCCAATGAATAGTTAATCCTTTGTTTATAATTGTATTTGTGAATTTTAATCATCATTTTACACTAAGGCCTTTCCTTAGCCCTTTTGTCTACTGGCTATACTTGACTATAGTTTCACAATCTGTTCAGACTGTGATTTCTTATTTGCTACAAATAAAAAGTCTAAAAGTGTCTAAACAATAAATTACTGTCAAAACTTCATAGTCAAGGGAAGTTAAACGACCTTTTTCTTTATATTGGCCGGAAGCATACCAACAAATAACCTCGATTGACTTTACATCATATTTAGATGGTATTCTATAAAGAACTCCTTGCCATCCAATCCCACAATCATCAAATTTAATAATTAAGTAGTCAGTATCTAGGGGTAGTCTTTAGACTAGTTACCATCTCTTTAATCTGTCTCACTAAGTCTAGGTCTTGTTGGTTAAAGTAACGATGGGCCCACAAAGCAAGAGACACCTTTGTCCTTTCAACCCGATCATATCGACCAGCCTTGGCTAGGAGTCAACTACACCATCAGCAAGCCCAATCCGACCATCCAGGCCTAAGTAGTTGTTAGTAATATGAGAGAAGTGACCTAAGGCAATCGCCTTATGATTGTAATCATTTATTTTATAAATGAATATTCACTATTTGAGTATACATATCTATGTATTTGATTGAGATCTTAAACTCATTTACTGAATGTCCGTAATACAATTCACAGCATGAGAGAATTTGTGATGAATTCACAACTAGTGATTATCTCTACATGTGCAATTGTGAAGTATTGAAATTGTCCCTAGTCGATGGATTGATAGATACGGACACTATCAATTCTGTTGAGACTAGTATGGGTTATTCTCTAATCAGCTGATTCTCACTGGCTGGTGACATTGGGATGTCCGGAGATAAACAATAATGCTAGTTAAGGGAACTAGTTCATTGGAGTGACTGGCTGTAAAACTTCATATGGTAGTCTACATAAAGACATGTCAGTGAAGTTCTTACTGTAGCTTAAGTGCGATGTTCCTTTGACTTGCGGTGTTCAAGTCATCTTGGTCATGGAGACTTATACTTTGACATCTTAAGCAAGCATCTCCAAGGAGGTGTGGACCCAGGATGGTTGGGTATAAGCCGAAGTGCCCGAAGATGTTTGAACAGCCCACAAAGGATTCACCACTCCTTGCGAGGAGATGTATACCCATGGCCTATTGTCGGATTGTTACTCGAAGCCTCTGGCCAGAGCATGACATGTTCAGAGTATGAATCTCTTAAATACATGAGAGTAATTAGAATCCGTAGGACGAGAGAACGTTACTTGGGCTAGGTATGACGTAGTCAGCCTAGTGGGGACTGACACAAATAGACCATGTCCTGAACCAAGTGGGTATAAGATGGTGAAGGGAATGGGGCACGATTCATTATAGCTGCTGAAGGGTTTCAGAATAATTTCTGAGGTCAACCGTTGATCTTTCGATTAATTGGGGATCATGATGTACTACTAGGTGCCACTCATGATCGTTCTATAATTGGTTAATTATAGACGACCAGCATAAATCGAAAGCCTATTTAGTCACACGCATTACGAGTAATCCGAAGGATTTAAAATGAGTTGAAAATTGGATTTTCCGATCAAGAGAGATAAGTCGAATCTGAATTTTTCAGAGACGCACCGGAAGCATAAAATGGCTAAGTCTTTTGAAGACTTATTGGACGAATTAAATGAGTTTAATTCATATGGTATTGGCTTGGGTTTGGCCGGCCAAAGAGGGTCCCCACCCTCTTTGTTTGGCCGGCCACATCAAAAGGGAGAACCAAATTGTTTGGTTCAAATTATAAAATAAACCGAGCGTGGTTTGTTTTATAAAATTATGGATAAAGAAATTTATATAAAGAAATTTATATAAAGAGATTTATTTTTGATTGAAATTAAAATGAACCATGGATTGGTTTATTTTACTTTATAAAATCAATAATGGATTGATTTACCATGAATAAGAAATTTATATAAAGAAATTTATATTAAGAAATTTCTTTCCATAAGAAAAGGGAGACATGGTTGTTTTTATCATAAATTAAATTATGATAAAAACTTGGCATGATGGAATAATTCATAGAAAAATTTATATGATAAATTTCTTATGAAAATTTATTCCATAAAAAGGAGACTTGGCGGTTGAGAGGCTACTATATAAAGGCACCAAGGCAAGGCTTGGAATTTAATCAAGAGATCTAGAAATAAGCCCTCTCTCTCTCTCCTTCTCTCCCTCTCCCTCCTCTAGTGCCGCCGGCCCTAAGAGGAGAACCCCCTTTGTTGCCGTGAGCTTCATCCACCAAGCAGCTGCCGAAGAAGAAGATGAAGCGCGCGCAACTCCTTCCTTCCTCCCGGAATCTTGATTCCGTTCTTCGTTTGGTGGTTAGTCTTTCCATCTCTCTCTTGGCATTCTTGTCGTGCCTTTGGAGAATCTAGTAGTTCTTGTCAGCACGAAACTCGTGGCTTTGCGAAGTCATCCCGAAGAAAACTCGGCGTGGACGCGAATAGAGGCGGAGCTTCTAAGGGACGCTTACGGTTGGATCTCATCCCTTTCTTCGAGTTACGCGAGGTAACAAGTAAATTAGTTTACGTTTTTGCAAAACTTTAAATATATCATCATGTCTACACAACATAAGGTTGCATGCTAGATGTGTGGTTAAATAATTTGGGAAATTATTTATGCTAAATCTTCCGCTGCACGTAATTAAATTTTAAAATTACGAACCTGCATCCATGTCAACATGCACCCGGTCCCAACAGTGGTATAAGAGCCGGTTAGTGTTCGACATAATCATATAATTGCTTTGCGGAAAACTTTGTCATGATCACAATTTTGGAAAATTTTCCAATTATGGAAACTTTTCAATTATGATAAATTTTAGATTTAGGAATTTCAAAGTTTGGAAATTCTCATGAAATTTTGCAAACTTTTGAAATATCCTAGTTTCTGAAATTTTATGATAATTGTGAAAACTTCCCATTTTAGGAAACTTTCCAATTTTAGAAATTTCCTATTTTGGAAATTTTCTAATTTTGGAAATATGTAAGTTTTCTTTGTACCAGAAACTTACAATTATTCTGAAAACCTATTATGAAATCTCGCAATTTTGGGCACTTTCTTTCAAGAAAGTCTAGACAAATTTATGGATCATTAATTGACAATTAAATTCGAATTAGTTTTAAATTATTAACAAAATTCTTTATTTTGGATTGAGCCTCGGGGAGCCGTCCAATTTAAAGTTAGTTATTGTAATTTAATTTCCTATTTTGAATAAAATTGTCATGTTTAATTTGGTTACGCCTCGGGGAGCGGACCAAATTAGATTTACAACAAATTTCTTTTCTTTGGGTATCTGAGCCTCGGGGATCCACCCAAAGAAAAATAATTTGTTGTAATTAATAAATCCATAAATAAAATATGTAATCAAATCTTAGAAATTTTGAGGTGATTCTCAAACGATAATTTCCTTATTTGATTTAAGAGGTGATGCTCTTACATATTGTTGTCTCCAAAATTAATTAGGAAAATTGTTTCCTATAGAGTTTTCTTAAATAAGATTTTCATGAAAATAATATGTGGTTGAATTAAGGGAATCTATCTCTTAATTTAATAAGATTTGATTTAGAGAAATCAAAGTCTTAAACATATTGTTTCCGAAATTGATTATGACAATTTAGGAAATTGTTTCCCAAAACAATTCCTTGAATAAAGTATGAAATTAGAATTAGGAAATCCGGTTCCTAATTCAATTAATGAGTCTTGATAAATTAAGTCATATACATACCTTATTAAGGAAATCGTTAGTACATGACATAATTATATGTCATGAATGTGCTTAAAAGAAAAGGATGAGACCCAAAACCCCTTACAAAATATTAAGGCCAACACCTTCCATTAATATGGTTAGAACCGGAGTTTTGTTTCTCGTTTGGGTTGATGGACACATCCATGCCCGGCTTGAACCTCAACATGTTCAAACCATGGAATTAGTTTATGATTAATATAGTTGGAGTCAGGGGTCAATCCTTAGTTTTGGTTGTTGGACACATCCAAGCCTGACTAAACGGTTGAATGAGCTCCAACCATATTAAAACTATTTCTTGATTAGTGGGTCAGCCTTAAGCTTGGAGCATCGATTTGTTGTGCCACAGCCAAGGTCGATGTAAAGAGAGGTGCAGTTGGGTGCTATGTATATTGTTGCATACTTGTTAATGAGTTAACAACCCAATGATTTATGCAAACATTCAATTAGTTGATAGCATAATATGATAGTTACATATATGTAATATGTAATCGGTATAATTACCTACCTTCATAGCTAAGAATAACTTGATGGCCACAGCCATGGTTGTTCTTATCTATGGTTGGATATCGACCTATTTGGAGATGTTCCTACAATCTCCCGAATTGATAAAAAGGGTTATTCAATTCGAAAAATAAATAGGATTTAATAATGTATGTTGATGCATTCTTTATCATTCTTCTCACATAAGCTCAATTTGTATTTCTAGGATAATCACTTGGTCATGTCTTCTCTAAATTTGCGTTCCATTTTGGACACCAATAAGCTGACTGGGCCAAACTTCATGGACTGGCTTCGAAACCTGAGGATAGTCCTCAAGGCAGAAAAGCTTGCTTATGTCCTTGAAGATCAACTTCCCAACCGTCCTCCAGAAGATGCAACTCCAGACCAGTTAGTGGCCTATCAGAAACATGTGACCGATTCTGAACATGCGAGTTGCATCATGCTAGCCGCTATGGTACCTGATGTTGGGACCGGGTGCATGTCGACAAGGATACGAGTTCGTAAAATTTTAAATTTTTACGTGCAGCGGAAGATTTTGTATAAAATAATTTCCTAAATTATTTTAACTTCGTATCTAGCATGCAATCTTATGGTGTGTTGACATAATCATAAAATAAAACTTTGCGGAAAAGTAAACTAATTTACTTTGTACCTCGCGTAACTCGAAGTAAGGGACGAGATCCAACCGTAGCGTCCCTTGGAAGCTTCGCCTCTATTCGCGTCCACGCCGAGTTCTCTTCGGGATGACTTCGCAAAGTCACGAGTTTTGTGCCGACGAGAACTACTAGATTCTCGGAAGGCACAACTAGAAAAACAAGAAAAATAACGGAAGACTAACCAACGAAGTAACGGAATCGAATTCCGAGAAGAGAGTAGTCGCTATCTGCTTCTTCTTCTTCTTGGTTGGCGTGAGCCACCTTTTAACTACCACCTTGGAGTCTTGGAGAAGATGGTGTGAGCCACCTTCTCGCTACCGTCATGAGCCAAAGATGCCGAGCAGCTTGTGCATGGCTTTCTCTCCAAGTTGCTGCCGTGGCTTTTCTCCAAGCTGCCACCGTGAGCCAAAGTGCATGGCTTTTCTCCCGATTGGATTAATCCAACTTGATTAATCCTCCTCCACAGATGTGGGTGGCCAGCTGTTCTTTCTCCACCGCTGAAGGCAGCACCAGGTGGTGCGTGTCTTCTCCATCCGAAGCATAAAAGGGTGGTGCTCCATGCGTGTCTTCTCCAGCGAAGCAGGAGATTGAGTGGAGAAGAAATTAATTGCTAAGGCAATTAATTCAAGGAGAAGGAACAGCGTATGCAGTTCGGCGCCGCACCATCAAAACGAGAGGGAGAGAGAGAGAGGAGAGAACTAATAACAATTATTTGATCCGGAATAAGGGCTAGCCTTTGGTTCCTTTATATAGTAGCAAGTTCTTTGCTAAGTCTCCCTCTAAACAGAATTAACGGATTTAACGGAATTAGTTATAAGAAATTTATCCTATAAATTTTCTTATTAATTATTCCGTTTAAACCGAGTCTTTATTATAACTAATTTATAATAAAACAAATTCTGTTTCTTTTTAAATTATGGAATAAATTTTATAAGAAATTTATAAACTTTCTTTTAATGAAAAAATCAATTCATAATTGATTTTATAAAATTAAAATAAACCAATTCATGGATTATTTTAATCTTCCATAAAAGAATAAATTTCTATAAATTTATTTATAGAAATTTCTTTATACAAATTTATTTATCCATAATTTATAAAATAAATCGCGCTAGATTTATTTTATTAATTAAACCAAAATTAATTGGTTTTCTCCTCTTATTGTGGCCGGCCACCAAAGGGGGGTTTTGACACCCTCTTTGGCCGGCCAAACCAACCCGAACCGCCGCGAATTAAACTATTTAATTCGCCCAAAAAGCCTTCAAAAGACTTAGCCATTTTTAGCTTCCATTGCGCCTCTGATAAATTCAGATTCGACTTATTTCTCTTGATCGGAAAATCCAATTTTCAACTCGTTTTAAATCCCTCGGATTACTCGTAGTGCGTGTGACTAAATAGGCTTTCGATTTATGTTGGCCGTCTATAATTAACCCATTAATTATAGAACGATCATGAGTGGCACCTAGTAGTACATCATGATCCCCAATTAATCGAAAGATCAACGGTTTGACCTCAGAAGAAATTATTCTGAAACCCTTCAGCAGCTCTAATGAATCGCGCCCCATTCCCTTCACCACCTTATACCCACTTGGTTCAGGACACGGTCTATGGTGTCAGTCCCCACTAGGCTGACTACGTCACACCTAGCCCAAGTTGTGTCTTTCTCGTCCTTTGGATTTCTAATTACTCTCATGTATTTTAGAGACTCTTACTCTAAACATGATATACTCTGGCCAGAGATTTCTGAGTAACAATCCGACGATAGGCCTGGGTATACATCTCCTCGCAAGGAGTGGTGAATCCTTTGTAGGCTGCTCAAACATCTTTGGGCACTTCGGCTTATACCCAATCATCCTGGGTCCACACCTCCTTGGAGATGTTTGCTTAAGATGTTAAAGTATAAGTCTCCATGACCAAGATGACTTGAACACCGCAAGTCAAAGGAACATCGCACTTAAGCCGCAGTAAGAACTTCATTGACATTTCTATAGATAGATTCCATATGAAGTCTTACAGCTAGTCACTCCAATGAACTAGTTCCCTTAACTAGCATCCATGTTTATCTCCGGACATCCCAATGTCACCAGCCAGTGAGAATCAGCTAATTAGAGAATAACCCATGCTAGTCTCAACAGAATTGACAGTGTCCATATTCATCAATTCATCGACTAGGGATATTTTCAATACTTCACATTTTCATATTAGAGATAATCACTAGTTGTGATCCCATCACAAATTCTCTTATGCTGTGAGTTGTATTGCGGACATTCAGTAGATGAGTTTAAGATCCCAATCAAATACACAAAACATGTATACTCAAATAGTGAATTATCATTTATTAATATAAATGTTTACATCATAAGGCGATTGCCTTAGGACACTTCTCTCATATCACTAACAAACTCCCACTTGGCCTAATGCCAATCGCTACGGTATCCAATACCACAGGCTCTAACATGACCCTCAAACTTGTTTTGAGGCAAGGCCTTAGTTAAAGGATCCGCTATATTCCTTTCAGTGGGAACTCTCTCAATTTGTATGTCATTCCTACTTATAATCTCTCTGATCAGATGATAGCGTCGAAGCACGTGTTTGGATCGCTGATGAGACCTTGGTTCCATTGCTTGTGCAATAGCTCCATTGTTGTCGCAGTAAACCGGCACTGCTTCATCAATGGTTGGAACCTCATCAAGTTTTGAGACAAACATCTTGATCCAAACTGCTTCCCTGGTATAATCCGCTACGGTGTCTTGTTTGGAACTTTTCCAACTTACTGCGCCTCCATTCAAAGTAAATACGTATCCAGACTGCGATTTGGAGTCATCCTTATCTGTCTGGAAACTGGCATCTGTATACCCACGTATTTTCAAATCTCCTTCTCCATATATTAGAAATACATCCTTAGTTCTTCTTAAGTAGTTAAGGATTGTTTTAACATCCGCCCAATGATCCATTCCTGGATCCGACTGGTATCTGCTTGTGACGCTCAAAGCATACGATACATCGGGCCTAGTACATAACATAGCATACATGATGGATCCTATCGCGGATGCATAGGGAATCTTATTCATGCTAATCCTCTCGTCTTCTGTGCGCGGACACATAGACTTCGAAAGGTTGATCCCATGCCTGATGGGAAGGTAACCTTTCTTGGATTCCGACATGCTAAACCTTTTTAGCACTCGGTCTATATATGTAGACTGCGAAAAACCAAGCAACCGTTTTGATCTATCTCTATAGATTCTAATCCCAAGGATATAGGTTGCTTCTCCCAGGTCCTTCATGGAGAAAGTTTTGGACAACCAAATCTTAACTGTCTGTAAAACTGATATATCATTTCCTATAAGTAAGATGTCATCGACATATAATACTAGGAATACGACTGCACTCCCACTAACCCTTTTGTACACACAAGGTTCGTCTGGATTTTGTGAGAAATCAAACTCTTTGATTGTCTCATCAAAACGGATGTTCCAGCTCCTAGATGCTTGCTTCAGCCCATATATGGATCGTCGAAGCTTGCATACTTTGGTTTTATCAACCGATGTGAAACCTTCAGGTTGTATCATGCATACATCCTCAAGCAGGTTTCCATTGAGGAAAGCTGTTTTCACATCCATTTGCCATATCTCATAATCATAATGAGCAGCTATGGCTAGGAGCATCCGAATGGATTTAAGCATAGCTACTGGCGAATAGGTTTCGTCATAATCAATTCCTTGCTTCTGACGATATCCTTTTGCCACTAATCTAGCCTTAAAGGTAACAACATTACCTTCCATGTCGGTTTTCTTCTTGAAAACCCACTTGCACCCTATGGGCTTAATCCCTTCAGGTGGGTTAACCAAGTCCCATACTTGGTTTTCGTACATGGAATCCATTTCCGACTTCATGACCTCAAGCCATTTGTCCCTTTCTGAACTATTCAGAACATCTTCATAACTGATAGGTTCGTCATCGTGAGGTATTGGTTGTGGGTCTAGACTAGGTGTCTCTGTCATGTCTATTGGAGTTTCTTGAACTTCATCAAGTTCAATGCCACTCCCACTGTTTTCTTGTAAAAGAAATTCTTTTTCTAGAAATACAGCATGCCTTGAAACAAACACCTTTTGTTCCAAGGGATGATAGAATTGGTAACCCTTCGTTTCCTTAGGGTATCCAATAAATAGACATTTATCAGACTTAGCATCCAATTTGTCTGATACAACCCGCTTCACATAAGCAGGACAACCCCATATCTTAAGGTGAGTTAAGTGAGGTTTCTTACTATTCCAAATCTCATATGGAGTAGTAGAGACTACCTTGGTCGGGACTCTGTATAGCAAGTAAACAGCTGTCTTTAGCGCATAGCCCCAAAAGGATTTTGGAAGAGTTGCATGATTCATCATAGACCTAACCATGTCCATCAAGGTTCAGTTGCGCCTCTCAGATACACCATTATGCTGTGGTGTATATGGCGGAGTCCATTGGGATAATATCCCATTGTCCCTTAGATAATCTTGAAACTCTTGACTTAAGTATTCACCACCCCGATCGGATCGAAGTATTTTAATACTTTTGCCAAGTTGTTCCTCTACTTCATTTCTGAACTCTTTGAATTTATCAAAAGCTTCAGATTTGTGTTTCATCAAGAACACATACCCGAATCGTGAGTGATCATCGATAAAGGTAATGAAGTAGCTATAGCCTCCTTGTGCAGGAGTTGACATTGGTCCACATACATCGGTATGTATTAGACCAAGCAACTCTCCCACTGGATTACCTTTTCCGGGAAAGGGTAATTTGGTCATCTTGCCTTTTAAGCATGATTCGCATGTATCAAATGAACCGAGTTCAAATGATTCCAAAATTCCACATCGGTGTAATTCGGTCATACGTTTCTTACTTATATGGCCAAGACGACAGTGCCACGTGTAGGAGTCTATTCGATTATCTATTCGAGCACGTTTGTTGTTAACTTCGATATTGAAAACATCACTGGATAAATCTAACGTGTAGATGTCATTGCACAAAGTTTCATTCCCATAAAGAACGCCATTTAAAGTTATGTAACAACAATTGTTACTAAAAGTTAAATGGTAACCTTTTTCATTCAAGCATGAAATAGATGCAATGTTCTTTATTAACGAAGGAACAAAATAGCAATTATCCAATTCTAAGACAAGTCCAATCGGGAGCTTTAGCAAATATGTTCCGATGGAAACAGCAGCAATCTTTGCTCCATTTCCAACTCTCAAATTCGCTTCTCCCTTAACGAGTCTTCTTCTATTCCTTAGCCCCTTTATGTCATTACATATATGTGAGCTACACCCAGTATCAAGTACCCAGGTATTTGAGGAAATAGAGTGACATTCAATAACGAAGATGCCCGAAGAAGATGGGGCATCGGATGCCTTCTTCTTTAAGGACTCAAGATAAACCTTGCAGTTTCTTCGCTAGTGACCCTCCTTGCCACAATGATGGCAAGTGTCTTTTGGGTTTTTCAGTCTTTTTGGCCTTTTTCTTCTTTCCCTTATTCTGTTCTTTGGGCTTCCTCTTAGAACCTTTCTTTGAGGAACCAACTAACAGTATCGTCTTCTGATCCTGCTTTACAGAAGGCTCTACAGTCTTCAGCAGGTTGAGCAACTCAAGAAACTGGTCTGGAGTTGCATTTTCAGAAGGACGTTTGGGAAATTGATCTTCAAGGACATAAGCAGGCTTTTCTGCCTTAAGGATTATCCTCAGGTTTCTAAGCCAGTCCATGAAGTTCGGCCCGGTCAGTTTATTGGTGTCCAAAATGGAACGCAAATTTAGAGAAGACATGATCGAGTGATTATCCTAGAAATACAAATTGAGATTATGTGAGAAGATTGATTAAATAAATTAAATCCTATTTATTTTACGAATTGAATCACCCTTATTATCAATTCGGGAGATCGTAGGAACATCTCCAAATAGGTTGATATCCAACCATAGATAAGATCCACCATGGCTGTGGCCATCAAGTTTTTCTTAGCTATGAAGGTAGGTAATTAAACCGATTACATATCACATATATGTAACTATCACTTTATGCTATCAACTAATTGAATGTTTGCATAAATCATTGGGTTGTTAACTCATTAACAAGTATGTATCATTATACATAGCACCCAACTGCACCTCTCTTCACATCGACCTTGGCTGTGGCACAACAAATCGATCCTCCAAGCTTAAGGCTTACCCATTAATCAAGAAATAGTTTTAATATGGTTGGCGCTCATTCAACCGCTTAGTCAGGCTTGGATGTGTCCAACAACCAAAACTAAGGATTGACCTCTGACTCCAACTATATTATTCATAAACTAATTCCATGGTTTGAACATGTTGAGGTTCAAGCCGGGCATGGATGTGTCCATCAACCCAAACGAGAAACAAAACTCCGATTCTAACCATATTAATGGAAGGTGTTGGCCTTAATATTTTGTAAGGGGTTTTAGGTCTCATCTTTTCTTTTCTAGCACATTCATGACATTATGTCATGACTAACGATTTTCTTAATAAAGTATGTATGTGACTTAATTTATTAAGTCTCATTATTTGAATTAGGAACCGGATTTCCTAATTCTAATTTCATACTATATTTAAGGAATTGTTTTGGGAAACAATTTCCTAAATTGTCATAATCAATTTCGGAATTAATATGTTCAAGACTTTGATTTCTCTAAATCAAATCTTATTAAATTAAGAGACGAATCCCTTAATTCAACTACGTATTGTTTTCATGAAAATCTCATTTAAGAAAACTCTATAGGAAACCATTTTCCTAATTAATTTTGGAGACAACAATATGTAAGAGCATCACCTCATCAACATATTTTATTCATGGATTTAATTAATTACAACAAATTGTTTTCTAAGGGTGGCTCGCCGAGGCTCAAATACCCAAAGAAAAGTAATGTGTTGTAAATCTAATTGGACGGCTCCCCGAGGCTCAATCCAAATCAAACATGACAAATTCAATTAAAAATTGGGAAATTAAATTACAACAACTAACTTTAAATTGGACGGCTCCCCGAGGCTCAATCCAAAATAAAGAATTTTGTTATCAATTTAAAAAAAACCAATTCAAATTTAATTGTCAATTAACTGTCCATGAATTTTTCTAGACTTTCTCAAAAGAAAGTGCCCAAAATTGCGAGATTTCAAAAATAATTTTTTCAGAATAATTGTAAGTTTCCGGTAAAAAGAAAACTTACATATTTCCAAAATTTGGAAAATTTCTAAAATAGAAAAATTTCCAAAATTTGGAAAGTTTCCAAAGATGGGAAGTTTTCACAATTATTATAAAATTTTAGAAACTAGAAAATTTCAAACATTTGCGAAATTTCATGAGGATTTCCAAACATTGAAATTTATAAATCTAAAATATATTATAATTTGAAAGTTTCCATAATTGAAAATATTTTTTTTCGAAATTGAGATCATGACAAAGTGTTCCGCAAAACAATTATATGATAATGTCGAACACTAACCGGCTCTGATACCACTGTTGGGACCGGGTGCATGTCGACAAGGATATGAGTTCGTAAAATTTTAAATTTTTACGTGCAGCGGAAGATTTTGCATAAAATAATTTCCTAAATTATTTTAACTTCGTATCTAGCATGCAATCTTATAGTGTGTTGACATAATCATAAAATAAAACTTTGCGGAAAAGTAAACTAATTTACTTTGTACCTCGCGTAACTCGAAGTAAGGGACGAGATCCAACCGTAGCGTCCCTTGGATGCTTCGCCTCTATTCGCGTCTACGCCGAGTTCTCTTCGGGATGACTTCGCAAAGTCACGAGTTTTGTGCCGACGAGAACTACTAGATTCTCGGAAGGCACAACTAGAAAAACAAGAAAAATAACGGAAGACTAACCAACGAAGTAACGGAATCGAATTCCGAAAAGAGAGGAGTCGTTATCCGCTTCTTCTTCTTCTTGGTTGGCGTGAGCCACCTTTTAACTACCACCTTGGAGTCTTGGAGAAGATGGTGTGAGCCACCTTCTCGCTGCCGTCATGAGCCAAAGATGCCGAGCAGCTTGTGCATAGCTTTCTCTCCAAGTTGCTGCCGTGGCTTTTCTCCAAGCTGCCACCGTGAGCCAAAGTGCATGGCTTTTCTCCCGATTGGATTAATCCAACTTGATTAATCCTCCTCCACAGATGTGGGTGGCCAGCTGTTCTTTCTCCATCGCTGAAGGCAGCACCAGGTGGTGCGTGTCTTCTCCATCCGAAGCATAAAAGCGTGGTGCTCCATGCGTGTCTTCTCCAGCGAAGCAGGAGATTGAGTGGAGAAGAAATTAATTGCTAAGGCAATTAATTCAAGGAGAAGGAACATCGTATGCAGTTCGGCGCCACACCATCAAAACGAGAGGGAGAGAGAGAGGAGAGAACTAATAACAATTATTTGATCCGGAATAAGGGCTAGCCTTTGGTTCCTTTATATAGTAGCAAGTCCTTTGCTAAGTCTCCCTCTAAACAGAATTAACGGATTTAACGGAATTAGTTATAAGAAATTTATCCTATAAATTTTCTTATTAATTATTTCGTTTAAACCGAGTCTTTATTATAACTAATTTATAATAAAACAAATTCTGTTTCTTTTTAAATTATGGAATAAATTTTATAAGAAATTTATAAACTTTTTTTTATGGAAAAATCAATTCATAATTGATTTTATAAAATTAAAATAAACCAATTCATGGATTATTTTAATCTTCCATAAAAGAATAAATTTCTATAAATTTCTTTATATAAATTTCTTTATACAAATTTATTTATCCATAATTTATAAAATAAATCGCGCTAGATTTATTTTATTAATTAAACCAAAATTAATTGGTTTTCTCCTCTTATTGTGGCCGGCCACCAAAGGGGGTTTTTGACACCCTCTTTGGCCGGCCAAACCAACCCAAACCGCCACGAATTAAACTCATTTAATTCACCCAAAAAGCCTTCAAAAGACTTAGCCATTATTAGCTTCCATTGCGCCTCTGATAAATTCAGATTCGACTTATTTCTCTTGATCGGAAAATCCAATTTTCAACTCGTTTTAAATCCCTCGGATTACTCGTAGTGCGTGTGACTAAATAGCCTTTCGATTTATGTTGGCCGTCTATAATTAGCCCATTAATTATAGAACGATCATGAGTGGCACCTAGTAGTACATCATGATCCCCAATTAATCGAATGATCAATGGTTTGACCTCAGAAGAAATTATTCTGAAATTCTTCAGCAGCTTTAATGAATCGTGCCCCATTCCCTTTACCACCTTATACCCACTTGGTTCAGGACACGGTCTATGGTGTCAGTCCCCACTAGGCTGACTACGTCACACCTAGCCCAAGTTGTGTCTTTCTCGTCCTTTGGATTTCTAATTACTCTCATGTATTTTAGAGACTCTTACTCTAAACATGATATACTCTGGCCAGAGATTTCTGAGTAACAATCCGACGATAGGCCTGGGTATACATCTCCTCGCAAGGAGTGGTGAATCCTTTGTAGGCTGCTCAAACATCTTCTGGCACTTCGACTTATACCCAATCATCCTGGGTCCACACCTCCTTGGAGATGTTTGCTTAAGATGTTAAAGTATAAGTCTCCATGACCAAGATGACTTGAACACCGCAAGTCAAAGGAAAATCGCACTTAAGCCGCAGTAAGAACTTCATTGACATTTCTATAGATAGATTCCATATGAAGTCTTACAGCTAGTCACTCCAATGAACTAGTTCCCTTAACTAGCATCCATGTTTATCTCCGGACATCCCAATGTCACCAGCCAGTGAGAATCAGCTGATTAGAGTATAACCCATGCTAGTCTCAACAGAATTGACAGTGTCCATATTCATCAATTCATCGACTAGGGATATTTTCAATACTTCACATTTTCACATTAGAGATAATCACTAGTTGTGATCCCATCACAAATTCTCTTATGCTGTAAGTTGTATTGCGGACATTCAGTAGATGAGTTTAAGATCCCAATCAAATACACAAAACATGTATACTCAAATAGTGAATTATCAATTATTAATATAAATGTTTACATCATAAGGCGATTGCCTTAGGACACTTCTCTCATATCACTAACAGAGATAATGGTCTTCGGGACTCCGTGTAGTCGGATCACTTCCTGCACATATAATTGGGCTAACTTTTCAATTGAGTAAAACACTCTGATTGCCAAGAAGTGGACAGACTTGGTCAATCTGTCTACTATCACCCAAATAGCATCATAGCCATTAGTTGTCTTTGGTAAACCAACTATGAAATCCATGGCTATGTCTTCCCATTTCCACTCTGGAATCTGAATGGGCTGTAGGACACCTCCTGGTCTCTGGTGTTCTGCTTTAACTCTCTGACATGTCAGGCAGGTGCTGACATACTTCGCTATGTCTCTCTTCATCCCTGACCACCAAAATCTTCTTTTCAAATCCTGGTACATCTTAGTGGAACCAGGATGCATTGAGTAGGGAGTTCCATGGGCTTCTTCAAGAATCTTCTTTCTCAGCTCTTCATTCTTGGGAACACACAAACGGTCACCATAATAGAGTGCCCCACTATCAGATACTCTAAACTCTTTACTCTCTTCTTCTTGCACCTCTTGCTTGATCCTTTGGATATCAGAATCCTTAGCTTGCTCTTTCTGTATCTCTTCAAGCAAGGTTGACTCTAGTGACAATAGAGCTAACTGTAGGACCGGTGCCGTCGATAGAGGGGGGGTGAATATCGACCGTTCGAAATCTTTCGGAAATATTCGTTCGTAAAACTATTCAGATCGTTAGTGCAGCGGAAAATAAAAACAAAACGAACACAGGTACACAGCGGATTTTACTTGGTTCCCGACCCCCCAGGGTCAGTACATCCAAGGCCTATACACGGGAATGCCCGTCCACTATTGGTCTCCTTCCCGGACTTTCCGGAGGCGGAGAAACCCTACTTACAGTGCAATATTACAAGCAATAATATAGAAATTTAAGTACAGTAATTAAAAAGCAAACCAACGAGACAAAGTCAGAAGCTCGGCCGATCTGGACCTCCGAAGTGCCGCGCACCTCCTCCTGGAGCCTCCCGGTCGTAGAGCCTCGTCTCTAGCGTGTTGTCGTTGGTTAGAAGGCTTGGGATCGCTCTTAGAAGTTGTGTCTGAAGCAGAGGGGTCGAAGCCCCTTATATAGGCCTCCTGGGGGCGCCCCGGACGCTGGGGGCGCCCCGGATGACTCGGTCAACTCTTATCCTTGCGCCTACTTCGTTGCAGGTGATAAGACCTTTGACCAGGGAGCCCCGGACGCTCCGGGCACCCCCATGAGGGCTTATCCTGTGTTCTGACTTCGAAACAGCAAAACAACTTCTAATCCGGGCGCCCCAGACTCTCCGGGCGCCCCGGTTGACACCTGTTATGCATACACCACGAAAACTGCTTCTTAATACTACCTGGGGGCGCCCCCCTTGCTAGGGGCACCCTGGCTGCATGGGGGCGCCCCCACTGCTGGGGGCGCCCTGGTGCATGGGGGCGCCCCCAACACTGGGGGCGCCCTAGTTAGGGCTTCCAGCACACTTGTTTTGTCTTCGGTTCTTGGTACCTGCAATATCCACAAACACAAAGCATAGATACATATAATATTGGTCTTAAGGACTTGGTCCTGACTTCGGATCTCCACGAAATCCTAGGTCGAACCGGCATGAGTTCCTATCCCCGAGAACTCGCCCTTCACCTACTCCTTTCAAGAGACGGTTGCCACCCAGTCCTTCGGATGGACTTTTGCTTAGCCTCCGATTACTCCGGATCTCGAGACGCCCAAACCTTGACCCGTCTCTACTCCTATCCTTAGTCATCGCTCAGCTATGTTGCTTAGTCCCTCGGACCAAGTCTTCATTCCCTAGCAGTCCTTCGCCAGGTGCCTAGCAGTCCTTCGCTAGGTCTTTGTTACCAAGCGGTCCTTCGCCTGGTGCCTAGCAATCCTTCGCTAGGTCTTCTATGCCTAGCAGCCCTTTGCTAGGTGCCTAGCAGCCCTTCGCTAGGTCTTCTATGCCTAGTAGTCCTTCACTAGGTGCCTAGCAGCCCTTCGCTAGGTCTTGGGGTTTCGATACCTAGCAGCCCTTCGCTAGGTGCCTAGCAGCCCTTCGCTAGGTCTTAGGGTTTCGATGCCTAGATTAACTAGGACTTTTCTTCAGCTTTGGTTACTTCTCTCTTACTCCCCTTTGTCTGTTCAATGTATCACTGACTTAAGTATATTGTCAAACATTAAAACATTTAAAGAGGAATATCATTGATGCAACTTGCACCAACACTAACTGCCCATAAATGATCTCAACTCCATAATCTACTATTTCCTTCTGTAATGGTGGTGATAATGATGACAAGGACATCAAAGTGGCACAAGTCTTTCTACTTAGTGCATCTGCTACTTTATTTGCCTTACCAGGGTGGTAAAGGATCTCACAGTCATAATCCTTCACTAACTCAAGCCACCTTCGCTGTCTCATATTGAGGTCTTTCTGAGTGAAGAAATATTTCAAACTCTGGTGATCTGTATAAATCTTACACTGCACTCCATACAAGTAATACCTCCATATCTTTAGAGCAAAGACTACAGCTACCAACTCTAGATCATGAGTGGGGTAATTCTTTTCATAGTCCTTGAGTTGCCTGGAAGCATAAGCTATGACTTTGCCTTCTTGCATAAGTACGGCTCCAAGCCCTAGCTTTGATGCATCACTGTATATATCAAAGCTCTTATCACCTTCGGGTACTGTAAGAATAGGAGCACTTGTCAGTCTCTTCTTCAACTCAAGAAAACTCTGCTCACAGTTTTCAGTCCACTCATACTTCTTATTCTTTCTGGTAAGGGCTGTAAGTGGAGAAGCTATCTTTGAAAAGTCCTCTACAAACCTTCTGTAGTACCCTGCTAAACCCAGAAAACTTCTGATCTCACTAGCATTCTTTGGTTGAGTCCAGTTACTAACTGCTTCAATCTTGGCTGGGTCTACCATAATACCTTCCTTGGAAATGATGTGGCCTAGGAAGGCCACCTGGTCAAGCCAAAACTCACACTTTGCGAATTTGGCGTACAACTCCTTCTGAT
Source organism: Boesenbergia rotunda (assembly GCA_024364735.1). Classification (NCBI taxonomy): domain Eukaryota; kingdom Viridiplantae; phylum Streptophyta; class Magnoliopsida; order Zingiberales; family Zingiberaceae; genus Boesenbergia; species Boesenbergia rotunda. Next base: position 199,586 of record JAGFNQ010001538.1, on the reverse strand, counting down.
GTAAGGTTTGCAATACCATCTTCAGGTGTTCGTCATGTTCTTCCTGAGTCTTTGAATACACTAGGATATCATCAATAAAGACAATGACGAACTTGTCAAGAAAATCCTTGAACACTCGATTCATTAGATCCATAAACGTCGCAGGGGCGTTTGTCACTCCAAAGGGCATGACCACAAACTCGTAGTGCCCATATCTTGTACTGAAAGCAGTCCTTGGCACATCACTCTCCTTCACTTTGAGTTGATGGTAACCTGATCGCAGATCTATCTTGGAGAACCCTGTGGCTCCCTTCAGCTAATCAAATAGATCATCTATCCTTGGCAAAGGATATCTGTTCTTGATGGTTACCTTATTCAAAGCTCGATAATCTATGCACATTCGCATAGATCCATCTTTCTTCTTGACGAACAATACAGGAGCTCCCCAAGGTGAATGACTAGGGCGGATGAAACCCTTGTCGAGCAGCTCTTGCAATTGTTCTTGCAATTCTTTCAATTCTGCTGGCGCCATGCGATAAGGTGCCATCGAAATTGGGTTGGTTCCTGGGGCCAACTCAATTTCAAACTCAATTTCCCGATTGGGAGGGAGTCCTGGTAACTCTTAAGGAAACACCTCAGGATAGTCACAGACTACCCTCACTTCTTCTCTCTTCAACCCTTCTCCTTGACTTGCATCCACTATATGAGCTAGAAAACCAGAGCACCCCTTCTCTAACATTCTCTGAGCTTGTAAGGTAGATAAGAACCTTTTTGTCTTTATCTTTGGGTCCCCAATAAACTCAAATGGAGGTTCTGCTTCTGGTGTGAACTTGACTTTCCTCTTGCGGCAGTCTATAGAAGCACCATACTTGCTCAAGAAGTCCATCCCTAAAATGACATCGTAATCCTTCATCTCAAGGACTACCAAGTCACTATAGAGCTCTCGGTTGGAAATCCAGATTGGTACTGCTCTTAGCCACTGAGTAGATGCCATGACCTCTCCCGAAGGTAAGGTTGTTAAGAACTTCATCGTTCAACATTTCTGGTGGCCTTTATACTATTTAAGTAGTGCTCAGTGATCAAAGCACTACTTATCATTCTTCGGAGGTTTGCGGCCTCTTGACACCGCTGGCCACATTTAACGCTATCTCAGGCCTTAACATCTTGAGCCTTAGCCTGACTCTCTCTTTTTCTGTGCTAACTAGCTCTGGGCACAGATAAGCTAACCGATTAAACTTCTTCACTGCTTCATCCACGGATAAGTCTCCTTGTTTGAACTTCGTGAATTCATTGTAACGCTTGTTGGTTACTCGCATGTAAAAATATTCTTCGAAGAACTCAGTCTCGAAGTCGGCCCATGTCATCTGGCTGACATTTCTCTTGGCCTTGACTCTCTCCCACCACATTCTAGCATCTCCGGTAAGGCAGAAGAAGACGCACTTTATCTTCTCTATCTCAGGCCAGTCTAGTAGCTCTACTGTGCTTTCCAAAGTTTTGAACCATGCTTGCGCATCCCATGATTCGCTTGTGCCTGAGAAATTTTCTGGCTTCAATTTCTGCCACTGAATGAGGTACACTTCTTGCCTTACCCCCCCCCCCTTGCTGGGACTACTGATTTAACTGATGGATCTTCGGTCACCACTGGTGTCGTAACATTTACCACCGGTGGGGTAATGGGAGCAGCCTACTTGTTAGTCATCATGGTGGCAATAACTTGCTGCTATTCTACTAATGTCTCTATAACTGCGCCATCACCTCTAAGAGAGTTGGTGGTTGTACTGACTCTTTCTCTTGCCCTCTAGGAGCTCGCTCCTCATTTTGGGCCTTTCTAGGACGCCCTCTTGGCATTCTCTTACTCTATATCATAAAGAGACTATGTTGCCTCTTGCCCTCTAGGAGCTCGCTCCTCATTTTTGGGTCTTTCCAGGACGTACTCTTGGCATTCTCTTATTCTATATCTTAAATAGGGTAATAACATTACTTCGATAAAGACCTTTCATCAATAAGGGTATTTTATTACTTCACTATCATCCTACTCATATCATCATACTCATATGGCATATGTCATATCACCATACTATCATCATACTCATCATCATACTATCATCATACTCATATAACATATGTCATATCATCATACTGTCATCATACTCATAATAGCATTACTGATCATGCACATAGCATATAATAATACTAACATACTTCCTTATCATCATGCATTTACTGATACTAGCAATCAATAAAGAAAGCATATAATACTACAACATATGAACTTCTTACTTGGCAGGCGGTAGGATTGATGCTTGATGTCAGTGTAGCGGAAGGGTGGAACCTTTTGCTCTGATACCACTCTGTGACGACCCGCCTTAACTTCTCTCCCTTATCCTTAAAGCGGACGTCACTTTCACGTAGCCTTAACTTTACCTAATTCTTAGCCTTAGGTTATAACTACTTGACTTCCCTTAACTTGCCATGAATTTTTTTTTCTTTTTTTTTCCAAAAACAACTTTTTTAAAAAAACTTTCATTTTATTTGCTTTGCAAGGATTTGACCCCTAGACCTCTTAATTGTAAAACTGAAGCACTAACCAACTGCTCTATACCACTTCTTTTGAATAGTACCAGTCGACTGCTAATAAGATACGCCACAGTCCGCACTGGATCTGGCATGGCAGTCAACTGATCGAACAGAACTTTCTGTTCGATTAGGGCAGTCGACTGGTTCTGAACCAGTCGACTGGCACGCCTGAAAACCTGCATTTCAGACCTGAAAACCATCTCCAACGATCCAGAAAACATATACTTTCAAGACATACAAAGTCATAACTCCATTTCTATACTCTATACTAGTTTTATAAATATTTTAGCAACCCAAAACAACCTTATAAACTTGCAATTAGGACTTTTGCGGAAGTAAATAAGCTATCAAAATATATGAACTCTAGACTAGAGTTTGTACCCAACTTTGTCTCTATGCAAGGTTTAAACAAAGTTATTCATTCTACCAATTCAAAACACCAAAACACATGTTCTATAAGACTTAGCCCAAAGATCTCTTCCACGGTTCCGCCGCCACTGAACATCAATGCAAGTCTCGTTCGCTTCCTTGACTTATGCTTTTTCTTTACCTTTGTCTGCAATAGAAGGAAATGCAACTAATAAGCGATTTGCTTAGTAAGTAAATCCTAACTCACAAATCCATGCGATCAATGATAAACATGCTCTTTTCAAATAATGCTTGCTTCAAAACACATGCACTTTGAAATACTTACACATGGAAACTTGCACATACTTATCATGCTCAATCATGCTTGAAAACATTTACTAGCACTAAAACATTGGCAAATCTAACATGCTCATAATTTCTTTTGAGACTTGCTACTTATGCATTGCCATACTTTAAACCACTAACTTCCTTGCTCTTGCTCTTTAACATGCTTGTAACATAACAATGTCAACATACATAGCAAAACATATGCTTAAACTAAAAACACTTACATATACTCATATACTTCAAAATAATAATCAACTTTCTCAGGCCTTGAAACTGTACCTGGTATCAGTGTACCAATGCGTGCATCCCTAATAGGTTTCGGGGTAGCTAGTCACCGCACCCTATTAGAGCTTCTTTCTTACTTTCTGTGGGCCTCTCATTTGCCCGGTACATGTCACTTTACAAAAGTAAAATACTTTTTTACTCATAATGCTTGTATTTATCAAGCTAACTTTCTTTTTCATAAATCTTGCACTATAAACCTTTACCTTTTCTTACTTGGAACTTTCATCGAGCACCTTGCGTGCCCTTAACCCCAAAACTCATTTTTGGGACTTTCTTACTCATAATGCTTGTATTTATCAAGCTAACTTTCTTTTTCATAAATCTTGCACTATAAACCTTTACCTTTTCTTACTTGGAACTTTCATCGAGCACCTTGCGTGCCCTTAACCCCAAAACTCCTTTTTGGGACTTTTCAAGAACTTACTCTTGTCATACTTAGGTCACATACACAAAAACTTACTCCAATTCATATTCTATGATAAAACATGTATTCTTTAGGAACTTAAAACACACAAATAAGAAAACCATAATCTTAAAGCATGCATTTAGATCACAAACATGGTTCTACAACGAGAAATACATGGCGAAGCTACTTCTATTGCAGGTGAGTGATCTACTTACCCTTTTCTTGAAGAAAACTCACTAAGTATCTCGAAATTCCTAGCGTAGGGTTCTTTTCCTCTTCCTTTGCAAGAAAACTTCACCCTTGGCCCTAGGGAAGAAGCCCTAGGTTTTCTACTTCAAGAGGAAGAAGAAGGAGGAGAAAACTCTCCTTTTCTTCCCTATTTTTGCAGCCTCCCACCTTGCTCGCGCGACCTCCTCCAAGCCCTAATGGGGTCTTAACTCAACTTAAGTGGAAGTTTAAATACCTCTTCATGAAACGGGCTAAATCAACTATAATATTATTTCGCTTCATCTTTTTCTGTGCTTGATACCTTTGCCTAGCTGGTTACTCGGATGCCCTTAAGGCCTTGCTTGCATTGTGGTCGCGGGATCAAATCCCACCCGACCCCTTATTTTTTTTCTTTTTATTTTTAATCCGAAAAAATACCATAAAATTCTGAAAAATCCCTAATAATACCAGAAAATTATTGGGTGTTACAGCTGTGTTCTTATCTTCGCTAGTGCTAAGTAAGATCTTTCTTGTGTTTCATTGTGCTTAAACATATATCTGTGATTGAAACGCTGTGGAGAGGTTTCTCCACCGAGAAGGAGGTTGCTTTTTATCCGGTGTTCACCGGGGCTTGATCTGCCGACGATCAAGGGATCGCCCACCTTACAGGCACGCCAAGGAGTAGGGGCAAGTTATCCTCGAACCTTGTAAACCCTCCTTATTAGTGATCTTGTTAGTTGTGTTAGTTTGCTTTCGTTTTCTGTTTTTCTGCATACTCTGTGTTTGTTACTTCCGTTGTGCTACTAACAAATCTAAGTGCAGAACTTCGAAAAGTTTAAAGTCCAAGTGTTTGGCTATATTCACCCCCCGCTCTCTAGCCATCCGGGTTCCAACAGTTACAGCTTTAGATATTGTCTTCGTGTTGGTATAATTTTTTATTTGCATTTGTCTTTTTTTACAAGTTTTATAAGGACGATAAACTTATTAAACCACTCATTCTTTTTGTAAACGATGAATTGATAGTGTGTTTCCCATCGAAAAAGATCAATGATTGCGGGCCTTGGACTATTAGCACAGGCTATGAACCAAGTAAAAAAAGAAACTTATCTTTATGTGCTTGCCTTTATTTTATTCCACTGTGTACTATTTGAAAAATATGAAAAAATGACGAGCGCTATTCAACCCTCCTCTAGCGCATTCTTTGATCTTACACATTAGAGGCACCTCAAAGAGGATAAATATCATTGTCTTCAGATTATATCAGTATACATGGAGGTGCCCCAGATAAATCAAGGCACCTCTAATGCCCTATAGAAGCACCTCACCTAACCAATGCAAGACAATAATTCTGATACCAACTTCAACTCAATTTTGATGGACCATTAGCTTGCAACTGCTCTGCTTTGACTTTACTACATTGAATTCATGTTCAAACAAACTTCTATAGCAAAAACCATGCCGACATCGAGCTAATATTGTCGGTAAAACAGTTAATTGTTGATTGTTATTATACATACATAGGAAAGTGTAGTATATTACACTTTTTTTCTTTTTTGTATCCGATCTCTCTATCCAAATGTTCATTGGTAGAGAATTTAGTGAATTACCCGTTAGAAATATTCAAGGGGGCATGAGCCTTGAAGTAGTAGCCATTGGGCTATGAACCATGTAACCGACCGTGTATTATTTCCATTGTCATAGTTTGTTTTCTTTGGCTATGTACTAGATTTTCAATAAATTTTTTAAACTAAAAAAATGAGTTTTTAAAATTATGTGTGATCCCCCCCCCTCATGTGCAAACGATTTACATCTTCTACTAATACTTTGTGTGATCAAAAGAAAAGCTACGACATGAAATTTTAAGGCTGAGGAAGCTCCAAGAAGAGTGTGATATGCTCAGGATTGTATAAATTGTGCTATATTTTTAGTGTCCTAAAAGGCACTGCCTAGGTAATGCCTAGGCGCTAAACGATGGGTAGCCACTCGTCTACCACCTAATGCTTTTTAGAATACTGCTAAGAACTAAGCAATAATTACTTACGTTATTTTATAATTTTTATTGCTTATTTTTTGATTTTGCTTATTATTAATATTTTATTTGTTTTTATTTAGTTGGATAGTGACATCTTTTTGGAAAATAGTGTATATAAATTGCAAAAGATAGCTAAAAGAATCTTTTCTTTAACTACAAGTTCATTCGGTTGTGGGAGAAATTGGAATATTTTTGAGGGAATAAGTACTTAATTACTTATTGTGTATAGTGTACTAACTGCTAATTACTAAATGTCTAAATATGTATTCAATATTAATATTTTTTATTTAATGTAGATCCATATATACAAAAAAAAAAGAAATAAACTAGTAGATATCTATATTCAATTCAATATCAAAATCATAAACAAAAAGAGAAGACAAGAAGAAGAAAGAATTGATGTGATAGTTGCTAGTGAAGCAACTATAGTACAAGGATGGATTGCTAATGGCAGAGATGAAGATGTCGAGACAAATATTGAAGATGTAAGAAAATTTCATGAAGAAGAATTTGTATTGGATGAAGAAAAGAAAGTTGCCCATGGATTTTGAGTTTGAATCTGATACAGAGGAAGTTTTAGAGAAATTTGGAGACGAACTAGAAGAAGAATTAGGGATATGGGATTATATGAATTATTTTGTATATTGTTGCTATTTTCATTTTTGTTGAATAAATTATGTATATTTTGACTAATTTTAGATATTATAAAATATTTTATATATTTTAATAATTATTTAAAATATTAAAAAATTTACCTAGGCAATAACAACGGGTGGCCACCCGTCCATCGCTTAGCACTTTTAGATCATTGTATAATTTATTTATATCTTTGTGCTTGTATTTAAAATTGTAAGACTGATTTCTCTGCTTCCAAAAATATTCCTAAAAGGAGATACACATAGTGGACTCTCTTTTGAATGCGTAGGTCTTGGACGTACTAACCCTGACATTAAAAATTATGTACAGTCTCTCATTCTGGTGTTATTTTATTATAGTTTAGCTGCAAGTACTAACTTTGTTAGAAAGAACCAACACACGACGAAAAGAAAAGCGAATGGATAGACATTCACCCCATTCTTTCGACTTACACTGATCTTATAGCTAGTGTTATCTCTCCGACGGTCTAGTCAACGTTGTGTTGAAAAGGAGGAAGACTCACTTGCATGAAGGAGCGTTAAGATCTTGAAATTGGAAGACTCAGAAGATTAGTCTTTGGGTGTGAGAGGAAAATTGTATCTTCACTTATCTTCGTGGACCCTTATATAGCTGTGGGGCATGTAAACATCCACACAACCCTTAGGCGGGCAACGTGGACAACTGCACAAGTGAGGCATCACCCTTCAACAAACCGCATGAGCTAACTATTGTGATAGGGTGACAACCATCCGTCTGTACTACTGACATTGTTTGGTTGTTAGTCGGAGGCCGCTTTCCCGATGGGCAACATTGCTGGGGGCGGTTGTGTGCTAGAGATTGTCGGAGGTAGAGCCCACTTGACTAAGATCGCTCCTCTTGGAATCGCTATGGCCACTCGTGTGGAGAAGTTCAAGGCTTGACAGGCCTGTGTTGTGAAGGGCATCAGTTGAGTGTATGAGGTGCTGATAGGATGACGATTCGACTGTGTTAACTTGGATTACATAAAAACAATAAAATTAAATTAAACCTCTCCTGACATTATCCTTACATAAAATTTAAATTAATTCTGATTGATAAGAGTAAAATAGTGAATCTATATTACATTAGCAAGTCATGTCTACATGCACCTATTGTAATTTGATTGAGAGCTCTGAGGGCTGACTTAGTTTATAAATATATGAGATAATGATGGTAGTGGTCACGAATCATTTTTAGGAATCTTATTCATGTATTTATCAATTTGAATTTTTATTATATTTTCTTTTAATAATATGAGATAATTATGAGGAAGCCGTTAACGTACCATTTTTTTCGTTGTAATTTGATTGAGACATTTTGGTCGAGATCTCCGTATTGAACCCCTCATTTGGATGAGATTTCCTTGTTGAGACTTTTGAGTGGAGACTTTTAGTCTCACCGAGACCTCCTGACTGAGATCCCTATTGGACTGAGTCATTGTGACCAAGGGACTAGGGCCGAAGTTAGACCATTTATATGAAAAGACGGAAAACGTGATCACGTCCAAATCAAAATAAGGACTACTTTCTTTGATATAAGGATGAGGGCTCTGTTGAGAAAGGACTTTTGGGCTCTATCCTTATGGGTCGCTGCATTTTTTTTAACAGTATCAATATGTTTTTTAACAGTATCAATTGGCTGGCGTTGTGGGTGAAAACTATCTAGAAAAAAAGCGAAGATGACGCTTATCCTGATAAGAGATAAGGGACCGAAGACCATTTGTTCCAACTAGATGAGAAAACGTGATCAAGATAAGATGAAGACTATTTTCATCGAGATAGAGATGGAGGTCACTTATGGGGTTGAATGCCCTGTGATGGGCACGGGACTGAAGAAGTTGTACGACAAAATCTATCAAGCCGGAACGATTCTCTTGTCGTGACACCCGAGACCCTCTCAGGAGAGGGGACTCGGAGACAAACTCGAGTAGTTATAACCCCGAAGATAGCTTCAGGAAGACACACCCCCGAATTCACCTGGGGGGTAAGTCCTAGAGAGCACCTTGGAGAGACGAATGCCCGGGACCTCCGGGCCGAAGAACCTCGGGATCACCTCGGGGTGGTGGGGCCCAAAGAACACTCAAGCGGAGGTCCGTTTTCCTCGGATTGGCGGGTCATCCTCATCTGGATGACCGAATTTGATGAGATAGGGGCTAGGAACTTTTCTTTAGCGGGCATAGTTATCTCGGCCAGCGGGGTCTTATCGTGGAGACGACAAGGTGCTCGACACCGGGTCGACTCGGACGACGAGGTGGAGGTCGACGTAGCCGATCTCGCCGCCGAGATCGTGGAGCATTTACGAGATCCTCCGCCACTGACGACAGACCAACGCTTAGCACGGATTGAGACAGATGTCCATAATCTCCAGACGGAGGTCCACAGTCTCCGAGAGGAGGTAGAGGCTCACCACGTCGAGCACATGGACGCACTACAGGCCGAACGCGAAGCAAATCAGGCCCGACACGACGAGATGATGTCTGTGTTCCGGTCGTGGAACCCCGGTCCATTCTGGCCCCCTGGCCCATCTTCCTATACATGAGTGGTGTTTTTGATTATCTGACTGTATTTCTGACTATTTGACTTTCCCTACTTGGTAGGGTTGACTTGGTGTTGACTTGGCTTGATTCTTGTGTTGACCGGTTGACTTTTACTAGTGTTACTTATTTATTTCATATTTGGCTATTTATCTGCTTCATATTTTGGCTAATTATTTATTTGCTAAGTTATCTACTTCATACTTGAATCATAAGTTAGGGTTGTGCTTAGTAAAATAGAATTGATCTATTTTCTTTTCAAAAATCTTGTATATTTTCATAATTTTTTTTCTTCAAAAATTAGCATTTAATCTTTTTTAAATTATTTCTTTTACTTTTGTCTTGAAATTTGAAACTGTTTTCCGACTTAGAGTTTTCAAAAACATACCCCCTTCAAAACTAGGGTTTTTACGCAAATGGATTTAGCCTAGGCTGTAACCCTAGAATTGCATGCACCTATAGATCTAGAAGCCAGCATCTCACACGCAGCTTAGGGTACTTTTGATTGATAACCTAGACTGGGTTGAGATGCTTAGGTCTATGTCTTGATTCAAGATGCTTTAAGTCAGTGCATCTACAATAATTGGGGCGATAAATACACTTGAACAACAATCAAGTTAAGTGTTCAAGCTTAGCAAATCTAATTTGATCAGATCACTTAACTTAACTAACCCTAGTGAAAGCTACTGTTATATAACAGTTTGTAAGTAGCTAACTTGGTTAGACAGGACCCGAACAAGTCTAGTTTAATTGGTTTGGTCCTTTTATTGCTTGAATTCACTAGAGATGGTTCAATATGTACTTAATTTTTTTCTCTGATTCAAAATTGATCTAATCTGCAATTAGTTTCTATCATTTTTTTATATATAGCAAAGGGGGAGAGAGAGAAGAAAATAGAGTAATTTTTTTCAAATTTTTATTTTCTCAAAAAGTTAAAGCTTAGTGCATTAAATTTTTAAATTAAATTTAAATTTAAGGCTCTGATTCTTTCAAAAATGTTTTTCTTAAGTACACAAATTTTGTTTGAGTAAATAGTTTTTCAAGTGCCCAATTTTTTTTTCTAAGTAAAAATATTTTCCAATTTTTTTTGCTAAGTAATTTTGTTTGTGCTCAAAATTTTTTAAGCAAAATTTCTAAGTGCATTTTCCTGAGCAAATTTTTCTAAGAAAATTTATTCTCTAAGTAAAAAATTTCTTAAGCATTTTCTAAGTAAATTTTTTTCAAATGCACAAACTGTTCTTAAGCAAATTTTTCTAAATGCACAAAATGTTCTCTAAGCAAATTTTTCTAATTGTGCAAAATTTGGTTTAATGTTTTAAGTGAAAATTGGCTAAGTGATTTTTTTTAGTAAAATTTTATTAAGAGATTTTTTTTTTCAAGTGAAATATTTTTGTTTTGCAAAAATTGGCTTAACTGGAAAATGTTCTAAGTAAAAATTTTGTGCAAAAATTGGCTTAAATGAAATTTTTTTTAAGTAAAAAGTTTGCACAAAAAAATTTGGTTAAGTGGAATTTTTTTGCAAAGTTTTTTTTAAGTGAAAATTTTTTCTAAAGTAAAATTTGGGTTTGCAAACCTTTTCTAAAAACTGTGTTAAGTGTAAAAAAAATTTTTGGCAAATACTTTGCTTTGTTTTGAAAAACACTTAGTCAAAAGTTAACACTTAGATATTTTTTTTTAAAAAAATTGCATATTATTGGAAGCTTCAAGGGGAGAATTTATATTTTAAGGGGAGCTTAGTAAATAATATTTCAAAAAGTAATTTTTTTCCTTGTTAGATATGTGCTTTAAATACCTTAAACATAACTTTTTGAACCTGGTTGTCATAAATCAAAAAGGGGGAGATTGTTGGAGCCGGAAGCACCAAAGTCAAACCTATGTTTTGATAATGGTAAAGGGTTCAGAAGTTAAGGTTTTATTGTGATCTAACAATGCTACTCAAGTGTGCAGAATAAGTCCTGGCTGTAGGTTGGACACCTAAGTCCTGACATAAGGTTGGGCAATAAGTCCTGGTCGTGGACTGGGCACCGAAGACCTGGTGAGTGAAGCTGAGCAATAAGTCCTGGGGACTGGGCACCGAAGACCTGGTGAGTGAAGCTGGGCAATAAGTCCTGGTCACGGACTGTGCAAGAAGACCTATCCGGGGGATTGGGCAAAAGTCCAACCAGAGGAGCCGGTTGGCAAAAATATAAACTCTCCTGAGAAGAGTAGGTGAGGGCGCGTTCCCCGTAGGAGGGAACACTAGGCGTCGGTTCGACCTAGGGTTCCATTTCGGAAGCCCAAAGTCAGAACTAAGAAAGCTCAAGTTGTTAAACTACGCTTAACTTATTTCATTTATATATTATTTTTGTTTTAGAACTAACCCTAGTTGCAGGAATAAAGGGATGGAAGTTTCTGCTCCCAGGCGCCTGAATGAGGTCAGGAGCCTGTTTGATCAGGCGCCTGTGTTAATACAGGCGCCCCAGACAAGGGTGTTTCCAGGCACAATCGAAGCAAGCCTCCAGAACAGCATATGAGGCGCCTGTGTTCATACAGGCGCCCTAGTCAGCTCAGGCACCCTAGTTGAAGGGATAAGCGCTGGCCATGTCTGTGGATTGAGTTTCGCACAGATTGGGCCATGTGTCAGGCGCCCCCTTCAACACAGGCGCCCCAGTGACTAGTATATAAAGGGGTTCACTCCCTTGGCTTCAAACACAACTTCTTTCTACAAATTCTTTCAAGCGCTCTGCTCCAAACGCTCTGTGCTCAAGACTCAAGCGCCAACGACGACCCGCGGCTCCGACATTCAATTTTCTCTGGTCATCGGTATAACCTTTCTTTTTATTAAAGTGCTGTATTTTAATTCTATATTTGAACTTCAAATTGTAGTAATTTTACGCAATATAGAATTGTCCATCGTAAATGGTCAAGGACCGTGGGCCTTGGAGTAGGAGCCGACTGTGACTCCGAACCAAGTAAAAACAAACGTGTTAGCATTGATTTGTTTTTCTGCTCCGCAAATTACTCTAAGTTTTTCGAAAAATTATCGATCGATATTCACCCCCCTATCGATTCTAACCAATCCCACATCCATGACTTGTGAGCTCAAGTCATCAATTGACCTACATGCTAGTCTCTATGCATTAATATTGTCCCTGAATATTAATGATTGACTAGGAATGATTTAGTGTAGTGTTCTCTAGCCGATCTATATCATCTCACCATCGATTCAACTAATCAATATGATGTAGATAAGAACCTACTACCCAAGTGTTAGATGTGTATACTAAAAGACATTGCTCTTTTTATATATGAGATCATCTAATTTTTGAAAAGAGAATCACAACTACACTAGGTGCCTGTTTATATTAGTACATGCATAAAGTCCACTACTTTGCATTGTAGATAACATGGTGTGTGGTGTCACACGGAAGATCATGTTATCAGTTCCTTGTCTAGTATAAGTAGAAGCTCACAACCAAGATGAAATTGGGCAAACCATCGGGATGGTTTTAGTGTAATTAGGTGTGATTGGTCTTGACCATAGAATTATACTAGTGTGCTTTGAGTACATTGAGTAGGACCAAAATATGAGGTTATCCAATTTGTACTGACTCGATAATTGGATAGGACCTCAGATTTTATTATGGAGTACGATCCCTTAATCCTGATATAATAACGGGCATATATTATTAATTATTATTTCTTTGATTTACCAATGAGCGAGATCTATTCTGTTAGATCGACAGACCCGGTAAGTTGAGAGATAATATTAATAATATGATGTGCTGTTGATTATTGACGGAATCCGTATCTTGGTGAGTCGGGTTGATGATGCTCCCTTGATGAGCTCAAAAGGTTTATCATGCTAAACCGTGCAGGTGAATTTGTTCCGGCATGATGATAAGGTTGAGTGGTACTAATCAAGGACCCAGAAGTTAATTAATTTGAATTATCAATAATTTAAATTAATTAACGGGCATTCGATATCTAAACACGGGGGGATGGATAACTCGTAATAGGTGGAGCCTATATGTAAATATGAGGGTTGGTGAGGTAATTAAATGAGGATCCTTTAGTGGAATGAATCCTCATTAATGGATCAGGTTTGGATCCATTAGCAGGTCAAGATCCAACTCCTCCTCATGGTCCTTATCGTAGCCCTATATATATCTCATGGTGGCATGAAACTAAGTTGATGGTTAATCCAAATTAATCCTAGATAACACATGAAACCCTAACTCTCCTCTCCTCTCACCTCCTCTCCCTTTCTCTCTCTACGGCGCCGAAGACTTCTTCTCCATGCATGTGTCGGCGACCTACATGCAACCAATTTCAACTCTCTTTGCAATTCGAAAATTGCAATTGTAATTGCAATTTTTGCAATTAATCATGCATGCAGCCAAAATTCTCCACTGGGAGAATTGAATCTTCGCTCACGCCACTTCAAGCGGCTTCTCTTCTGCTTGGAGAAGGGAAGGGCGCCAGCTTCTCTCAGATTGGAGAAGGGAAGGGAGCCGGGTTCTCTCTGCTTGGAGAAGGGAAGGGCGCCAACTTCTCTGGCTTGGAGAAGGGTGTCGGCTTCTCTGCATGGAAGAAGGTCACCGACTTCACAGCTTGGAGAAGGCCATGTTGGTCACGCAACTTGGCTTTTGGCCGTCGGCTTCTGTGTGTGGAGAAGGGACCTAGAGCACCGGCTGCAGACTGTGGAGGAGTTGCTCTCCAAGGAGAAAAGTCGCTTCCAACTTTGTCTTGAAGCAACTCACAGTTCGGGCGCTGATGATGGAGGAGAGGAATAGTAGAGTTTTGTGTTTGGATTATCTTCTTCCTTGGAGTGGTCGACGACATCCCTTTGGTTAGGGATTGGTTGGTGCAAGGAGAAGGGATTGACATGGTGACCACAGGTCTTGGTAGATCATCGACCACACGACGTCCAAGAGGGGAGGGTTATACGGTAGAAGATCGTAAGGTAATGGAAGGTATGATTCTTCCTTTGGGTCCTTATGTTATTTTGTGCCTTGTTTATTTGCCTCGTCATTTTATGTGAGTTATTTAATTATTTTGATTGTAAATCATAGCCAATAATTAATTAATTGGACCCCGAACATAAACACAAAAGCCAGCGATTCACTCGTCGCCTTTCCCGCGGTTGAACGTGTTGGGCCTTGGATGGCTACAGAGGGGGGGGGGGGGTGAATGTAGCCAGACACAAAAACTCTTTCTCTCTTTTAGGTTAGCAACACTTAGGTTAGCAGTAGCAGCGGAAACAAAACATATACAGAGTAACAAACTTAACAGAAATGCAGAAACGGAGAATACAAACCAAAGACGCCAACACCTCGATGTATAAGGTTCGGGGATAACTTGCCCCTACTCCTTGGCGTGCCCGTGAGGTGGGCGATCCCTTGATCGTCGACAGATCAAGCCCCAGGTGACCCCGGATATAACAGCGCTTCCTTCTCGTTGGAGAAACCTCTCCACAATTGCCTCAAGATGATATGAGATTAAGTGCACTCGACAATGAGAAGGATCGCTCACTAAGATGTAACAAGATCGCTCAAGCACAAAACAATAGAGAGCACACACACAACCCAGCCAAAACTTCCCAAGTTTTCAGTCTGTTCTTCGTTGTCGCTACTCTGCTTCCAGCTTTGTTATAAGCCTCTTCTCCTCGTCGCCAAGCTTCATCAGCATCCCCTGAGCACAACCTGAACCCACTGACCTCACTGAGCACTCAGTCCACTGAAGACCTCTTCAGATGAGCCTCCATCAGTAGCCAGCCGCGCCTCAGAAGCCGTTGAAACCTGAGAAGAGAAAACATCCAAACCTGACGTGAAGAAAGTCTCCAATTGACCCTCCTCCTTTGTTTGGGTCATCCTCCATTACCTGCAAGCTCATCAGACGCTTAGCAAAGCATATTACAAGGAAATCATAGTGTATCAGATAAAGCGTAGAGAAAACAGACGCGATCAGAGCGTCTGACATCGATTTCACATTAAAGTTATAGCTACTAATCGGTCACCAGACCGATCCGAGAGGACCCTGATTGGTCACTAGACCGATCAGGGTAAGCCCTGACCGATCAGGCTCTAGCCTGATCGGTCCACAGTGAGAAACTTGAAATCGTAGACTCCTTGTGATCGATACCCCTGACCGATCACAGATCGTGGATCGGTCACCGGACCGATCCACAGCAGTGCTGGGATTCCCAGCCTTCGCAGGCCAAACCTCACTGATCGGTCACCAGACCGATCAGGTTGTGCCTTGGTTGGTCTGGGGACCGATCAGGGCACGCCCTGACCGATCAGGATGCATCCTGATCGGTCATAGTGAGGAACCCGCGATATTTGAACGGTCCAGCAGACCGATCAAGAGTTTCTCCCCAAGGCTATTGACCTATCTCTGATCGTTCACCAGAACGATCAGAAACTCAACAGAAACCTTTCTGTTCTCTCCCTGATCGGTCACCAAACTGATCAGCAATATCTGGATCGGTCACCAGACCGATCCACAATAGGAGTTCGTGCCAATCTCCCTGATCGGTCACCAGACCGATCCAGCCATGACCAATTCCACCCTAAATCAAGAGAACGGGCTCCCAGCCTTCTCTGACTCGTGCTCAGTCCCCCCGGACCAAGACTTCGTGCCCAGCTTCACTCACTGGGACTTCACCTAGTCCCACTAGGTGTGCCTAGTCCCACTAGGTCTTTTCTCATGCCAACGTAAGATCTCCCAGATCCACCTAGACTTCACCTAGTCCCACTAGGTCTTTTCTCATGCCAGCGTGCGATCTCTCAGATCCACCTGGACTTCACCTAGTCCCACTAGATGTGCCTAGTCCCACTTGGTCTTTTCCCATGCCAGCGTGCGATCTCCCAGATCCACCTGGACTTAATCCTAATTCACTCAACCAAACTTAAATCGTTGTCAACACCAAAATAATAATCGGGCCAGACTGCATCAAAAATCTCCCCCTTTTTGTTGTTTGACAACCCGATTTAAGTTTAGGTATTAATGATCAATTGAAGTCCATTCAATTTTCATAAGGGAATCAAGATCCTTCGCCTTCAATGATGAACCATTCTCTCCCCCTTTGTCAAACATCGAAAAGGGTTTAGTTATTAAGTTTAAATATACCTCCCCCTTAAGAGAGGGTCTCTCCCCAAAACCCAAAATAATCAAAGGATAATTTTTGAATTGTATATGAGAGGCATATACCATAAATGTATCATGGCAACAATGTATATGCATCATACGACAATAAGTGTGAATTGCACATGAAAACATATACAAAATTATATCATGGTCAAACATGTATATGTTTCATATGACAAGTAAGGAATGCAGGTGTATCCGACACATAATCCTGATTGGTCTCCATGATCGATTAGGTTCGTCGATTATTCGATACAGAAATATTTCTTATTAGTCTGGGGAGCGATCAGATTTCAGAAAAATTTCTAAAACTCTGATACGTTCCTGATCAGACTGCATTAACAATTTGCATTCCATAACAAGGGTGTAGACTCCATCCGATATTTCAGAAAAATTTCTGAAACGTGATCAAGGAACAAGAGTCATGATTCAACCAACCCTTTCTTATGAATTTTGAAAATTCCAATATGGGTTTGTATTGAATCAGTATTAGGTTTTGTTCCAAGTATCTTAACCATCATCCTAATACTTAGTTCTATTGAGAATTCATCAAATTTGATGAAGGGGGATCGATCGGATGATCGGACTGAGTAGATTTTGGATCAATCAGGGAGAGTCCATGATCTGATCGGTCACCAGAGCGATCAGAATGATCCCTGATCGGTCACCAGATCGATCAGGGTGAGTTCTGATCGGTCGGTGGACCGATCAGGTCTGATACAGAAGATTTTCTCCCAGTCAGATTTTAGAAACAAAATTTATGAATCTGATATGATTCAGAACCAGTTTTCTCTTCAAACCCTAACTCCTCCTAAACCCCTATACAGTTAGATTTGATCCCTAATAGAGTTCCATTAACCAAAATTCATTTCTCAAATATGATACTAATATCAAATTTCCAAAACATGATCAGGTTTCATAAAAAAAATATGATTAAATTTCCAAAACATGCCTATATCAAATCAGTATCAAAATATGATCACATTTCCAGATTTTGATCAGTTTGTATGTTTGATGTATAACATGTTTGCTCCAACTAATTGAAATCAAATTTGTATCAACTCCATAATCCTAACTCCCCATTCTATTGATAATTCATGGATTGGATTGGAAAATTCATAGATCCAAGTGTGTATCAAGTCCATGGTTCTAACCAATTTGAGTTCAAGTTTGTATAAAAAATTTATTCCCTAAGTTACCCATAAATGCAAGGTTTAAATCATGATTGAGAAAAACTATGTGTTCATCTTATTCTTAAACAAACTTGGCATGCCATATATTAATGTTAATAACACCTACATCAAAGTCATGGCATACTCAACTAGGTTCATCTCCAAAATATTAAGAAAAACATTAGCCTAAACCTTAAGCTCATGTTCTTGTCTATTGATGCCTTATCATTACAAATTATGTATTGATATTTTCCTTAGCATGCATTCATGTTGTATAACACATACAAGAAAATAGACTCCTTAGTCTTGAGATAAGACATATAACTTGCAGGAAAACATAAATTGCAACAAGAAAACTAATTATCTTAAGCAATCCATGGTAAGAGCAAGTTATGTGTTGATCTAAGCTATCCATGTGAATTTGAGGAAATGGTAAGCACATTCCTAACTAGGAATGACTATATGTTTGGAGCACTAAATATCAACCACCCATGTTGATAGATGCTCCCCCTCAATCAATGCCTATACAATTCGAAAAATGGATGTTTTGGGTACCCATATTTTGGGACCTAAAGCATCTACAATAAATGACTTTGGCATCCATGCCTTAGTCATTTTCTTTCTAACCTTTTGAACCTTAGAATTATTTGACGATCCAAAATGTGTTCTAGACATTAATGACATGATACTAGGTTCTTTAGGTTGGTAACCTAAACCAACCTTGTTGTAAATCGCTTTTTGTGAATTTAGTATCATGTCTAAGGTTTTAGAGCTAATTGAAAACTTCTCAAGAATATTCTTGAGATTTTCAATTTCGCTCTTCAACTCCTTATTCTCATCCTCAAGAGCATTAACATGTAAATCATTGTTATCATGATCCTTAGATGTTTTCAATTTGTCTACTTCCAATTTCAATAACTTTACTTTGTTCTTTAATTTCTTAAGCAAGCTAGTTAGACATGCAATGGTTCTATAGCACTTATCTAACTCGGGAGAGATTACCTCTTCATCATCCGAAGATGATGAAGGCGCGGTTGAGGAGCTACTTGATTCATCTCCACTCTCCTTGGATGACTCTTCCAAGGCCACTAGAGCCACATGACAGTAGGTCTTCTCTTCCATGTCCTTCTTCTTCTTCTTCTTTTTGTCACCTGCAACAAAAGCCAACCCTTTCTCCTTTGGGATTTGGTTAGCAATCTCATGTAATTCCATTTCATAAAATAGATCTTCTAATTTAACAAAAGATAAATCTTTGAAAACCTTGTAAGCATCCACCATGGATGACCACATGGCGTTCCTAGGGAAAGCTTTGAGAACATACCTTATAAGATCTCAGTTCTCTACCTTCTCATTTATGGAGTGTATACCATTCAGGATCTCCTTGAATCGTCCATGAAGTATACTTACAGTTTCATCTTCTTCCATGGGCAGCTTTTGAAGTTGGCTGAGAAGGAGGTCTTTCTTGGCTGTCCGGGTTTCATGCGTTCCTTCATGGAGCTCAATGACCTTGTTCCAGAGGTCCTTGGCAGTGGAAAAGGGGCCTCCTTTGATCAACTCTTCCTTGGTCATCCCACATTGTAGGGTGACTACAACTTTGGCATCGGCTTCCCCTTTTCGAATCTGTTTAGCCGACCAACTTGAGAACTCGAGCTCTTTTCCTTCAGCATCTCTTGGAAGGATGAAGCCCTCCTTCACAGCAAACCACATATTAATGTTGGTCTTCAAATAATACTCCATCTTCGATCTCCAATATTGGAAATCAGTGTCGTCGAAGAATGGAAGTCGGCTGGTGCTAAACCCTTCTCTCAAAGCCATCGTTGTTGTAAGCTCTCGGATGTTAAGCCGCTTGAACAGATCCCCACGCTCTGATACCACATGTTGGACCTTGGATGGCAATAGAGGGGGGGTGAATGTAGCCAGACACAAAAACTCTTTCTCTCTTTTAGGTTAGCAGCAGCAGCGGAAACAAAACATATACAGAGAAACAAACTTAACATAAATGCAGAAACGAAGAATACAAACCAAAGACGCTAACACCTCGATGTATAAGGTTCGGGGATAACTTGCCCCTACTCCTTGGCGTTCCCGTGAGGTGGGCGATCCCTTGATCGTCGGCAGATCAAGCCCCATGTGACCCCGGATATAACAACGTCTTCTTCTCGGTGGAGAAACCTCTCCACAATTGCCTCAAGATGATATGAGATTAAGTTCACTCGACAATGAGAAGGATTGTAACGCCCGCCCTTATATCTACTCTCGGGGCGGGGTTACGTACATTCAATCATATAGTAATATTTTTTTTTCTATCTTCTTTCTAGCATGGCATTAAAACCACAATGCAAGGGCTAAGGACTGAGCATGCTTGTTTAACTATCAAAGTCATTCTATAACATGATAAGTTCACTAGTAATGTAACTCATAGCATAATCAAGTATAAGAGACCTCCAAGGTAAACACTATCATGCCATGTCAATCCTAATCACTAACACTTATTGTCAAGGGAACATAAACATAAACATAAATATGTAGATATAGAAGTCTTTCTTTCCCGAGACACCACCCCACACATCTTCAGCCTTCCTGCCTCTTCCTTTAGTTCATGTGTTCCTTACCTTTATCTGCAGCATAAGACAACACATAACTAGTAAGCATAAAAGCTTAGTAAGGATCCGATCCTACTCGCAAAATCCATACGAAAGCATACAGCATGTGTACATAACAAGACATAAGCATGAGTTCATCATAGTATACTAAACATCAAAGTTTCTAAGCATGCAGTATAAAGTATGGAATGCATATACATAAGGATGCTTAACTTTTTAAAATCATACTTTTAAATACTTAAACATCATCATATCATTATTGGGGGTCCCCGGCTTGTACCACATACATACATTATAAGCGCGCATCCCTAAGTAGATACGAGGTAGCGAGCCCCGACCTACTAGGGTAAGGACAGCTACGGTAGTCCCAGAACCGAGGCGTTCTTAAGGTGCCCATCCCTGTTGCACAGCTACGGTAGTGCCAGAACCGTGGACAGCATAGTCGGTAGTCCAGAACCGGGGCGTTCTTAAGGTGCCCATCCCTTGGACCCATACTTCGGTCCGGTACAAGCCCATTCATAAAGTAAAATAGCATACATGGATTTTATCATATCATAAGCATAGCACATTCTTGTTTCTTACTAGGTCCGTTCATAGTCCGTCGACCTAGGAGTTGCATAGCACATTCTTATCATATCATAAGCATATCATCATAACCTATCACATCGTTGTCATATCATGAGCATGACATGCCTCTTATCTTATCATGAAGAGTGCTCTTAGTCCCGACTTACAGGGAAGCATCTCTTAGGCATTTCATCATACATAAGCCATGCATAACATAAGGGTGCTTAAAGAGCTTAAACATAGACATGTACATCATGATTCTTAGTGCATGAAAAAGCATGGGAGAAGACATGTTATCACCTATACTACTCACAGCATATTATGGGCATCCTAGGCGTGCCTAATTGGGTTGTAGTATCCCGCTTAGCCCAAATTCTTATTTAATCAGAAAATTCCAGCATATAAACTCTAAGTTTAGAGCATGATAAACCATGAAAAACATTACACTAACATCATACATTAAGGTAGGCATCATAGAGGAGACATTAGAAGACATGTTGGGGTTGTTACCCCTTCTTAAGTCCTACTTATCATTCTTTACAGAAAATTCCAGCATACATACCTTAGTTTCCAAGCATGTTAAAATCATGAATAAACCATATTTACATCACATATCATCTTATATATCATCATACTAAACCTAATCATGTCTCATAGGGTAGTTTAACCTTCACAAACCCTAATTTTCCATACTTGGCCGAATGATGTAGGATAAGGGAAAAGTTGGATCTTTGGAACCAACCTTTATACAAACACCTTGTATACACTATCATGCAATATACTAAGTATAGAACACATCATGGTTAATCATACAACCTTAAGCCCTAATTTCCATGTTCATGGCCGAAACTTGCACAAGGGGAAAAGACCCTAATTTTGTCATCCCAACATGGAGGGAAATATATATATATATATATATATATATATATATATATATATATATATATCCTAATTCCCAAGGGTCTCCTCATGCATTAGGGAGTAACCAAGGCCTCTCCCTTGGAGGTGGCCGAATGGTGTAGGGGTGCAAACCCTAGTGTTTCAAACAAGCAAACTAAAGGAATCATGTAACAACAATTACACTGCAGGCGAGGGAATACTTACATCCTTTCACTTGAAATTTTACTTCTTTAAGTCCCTTAGGATACCCTTGGTTGAAGGAGAAGTGAAGGTTCCTTTCGCTAAAACTCCTCTAGAACTTCTTGGCCCTAGTGGAGGGCAAGACCCTTTAGATAGTCTCCTTCCTTCCACTTCTCTAGGGTTAGAACCCTAGGTTGTATTTTTTCGAAAACACAAGGGAGAGGGGAAGAGGGGTTTCGGTGGGGAGAAGTGAGGAAGAAGAAGAGGAAGTTACTCACACCTCTTCCCTCTCTTATTTATACTTTTCTCATGAAAAGACATGTCTCTTCACTATTACACGCTTAACAAGCATGTTTCTTATTCTCTCAACAAGAAACAATGCTTGGTGTAGTGGTTAAGACATGGAGAGTGCAACTAGGAGGTTCAAGCTTCAATCCTTGCTTCCTCCCTTCTACCTCTTCTTTTTATCACAATTTGCACTAATCCATATCAAAGCCCTTTAAGCCAAGCCTATCATGAAATTTCATAATATTAATAA
Organism: Boesenbergia rotunda; assembly: GCA_024364735.1. NCBI lineage: Eukaryota > Viridiplantae > Streptophyta > Magnoliopsida > Zingiberales > Zingiberaceae > Boesenbergia > Boesenbergia rotunda. The sequence continues at coordinate 177,126 of JAGFNQ010001538.1, read as the reverse complement.
TATTTCATGAATTCATAATATTTCATAATATTCCATAAATATTATTTCATAATATTTTTAATATTTCATATTCATGAATCTATAATATTTCATGAATCCCATAATATTTCATATTCATGAATTCATAATATTTTCTAATATCCATGATACTATTTCATGAATTTCATAATATTTCATATTCATGAATTCATAATATTTCTTAATATCCATGATACTATTTCATGAATTTCATAATATTTCATATTCATGAATTCATAATATTTTCTAATATCCATGATACTATTTCATGAATTTCATAACATTTTATATGGGAAAATTTTGAGGCGTTACAAGGATCGCTCACTAAGATGTAACAAGAACGCTCAAGCACAAAGCAACAGAGAGCACACACATAGCCCAGCCAAAACTTCCCAAGTTTTCAGTCTGTTCTTCGCTGTCGCTACTCTGCTTCCAGCTTTGTCTTAAGCCTCTTCTCCTCATTGCCAAGCTTCGTTAGCATCCCCTGAGCACAGTCTGAACCCACTGACCTTACTGAGTACTCAGTCTATTGAAGACCTCTTCAGCTGAGCCTCCATCAGTCGCCAGCTGCGCCTCAGAAGCCGTTGAAACCTGAGAAGAGAAAACATCCAAACCTGACGTGAAGAAAATCTCCAGTTGACCCTCCTCCTTTGTTTGGGTCATCCTCCATTACCTGCAAGCTCATCAGACGCTTAACAAAGCATATCATAAAGATATCACAGTGTATCAGATAAAGCGCAGAGAAAACAGATGCGATCAGAGCGCAGAGAAAGCCCATATAGAGCTTTCTTCCACTTATCGAAGTATACTTGGAGAACATCGTCTTATCAGAACAAATGTGATGTGTTGCTCTAGTATCAATCCACCACCGCTTTGAGTTGTCCACCACCGTGTTGGCTTCAAACATGACCATAATGAGATTCAGTTCTTAAAAATTGAGGAGGCTACCATCGGAAGTTGCGACATGGTTCGCAACATCCTTTTGACTCTTAGTTGATTTATTTGGGTCTCTATAATCCTTGGACATGTGTCTTAGCTTTCCACAGTTATAGCACGAGCCCTTAAATTTCTTGCCTTGAACCTTCTTTTTGGATTGTTTCAGCTTCTTGGCGTTTGGCTCAACCAGGTTGGATATTTCGTCAACAACCCGCTTCGTTCCTATAGAGTCGGATAGTTTTCGATTATCCTTCTCTATTCATAGTCTCAGGATTAGGTCTTCGAGTCCCACTTCCTATTGCTTGTGCTTGAGGTAATTTTTGAAATCCTTCCATAACAGAGGGAGTTTCTCGATTACCGTGGCTACTTTGAATGACTCGTTCATCTTCATGCATTCAGCATCCAGATCATGCAGTATGAGTTGCATGTCTTGGACTTAAGACGTTACGCTCTTGGAATCCACCATCTTGAAATCCAGAAATCAACCGGCGATGAATTTCTTCAATCCGGCATTTTCGATTTTGTATTTTTTTCTAGTGATTCTTACATAGATTTTGTTGTCTCTATCAGACTATACATGTTATACAACGTGTTATCTAATGCGTTGAGAACATAGTTGCGACACAGAAAACTCCATGCGACCATGCATTGCATGCAACCTTGCTATTGGAATCCCCTTAGTGGTTGGTGGGTCTTCACGCAAAAATCGTACGAGGTTTAGCATTGTCAGATAGAACAACATTTTCTACAGCTATCGTTTGAAGTCGGTTCCATTGAATTTCTTCGGGTTCTCTCCATATAGAACCAAGGTCGGAATGTCATTGATCAATGCCATATCAGTTTGCACAATATCGTTTTACGATTGTGAGGTTAGTTCGGGGGTTGCTGTCGGGAGGATGCAAACTGATATGATATCGTCAAGGCTAGTGTTCGACACTATCTCCTTAAAATGATATTGCTCCGCTACAAGTGCTCATGTATAGCAGCAATTCGTTTCCCAAGATACAACGACGATGTCTCGAAATAGTAACACTACAAATTTCGAGCGAACCTTCTCGTAGGTATTTTGGACTCTGGTTACACAAGATGAGATATATTCTAATGAATTTTGGATGATTGAATGAATGATTCCAGCATCTAGGAGACTCTATTTATACAAGGGAAGAGGTGAGATACCCTTTAGTGATTGAGTGTGACCTTTGATTTATGATTGATCTGGATTATTCGATCTGGAGGGTTATAACCCTTCGGATAGCCCTTTGATCTCAGCCATCAGATCTAGATGGTTGTAATCCTTCAGATCCCCCTTTGATCTTAGTTGTTAGCTCCGATATGACGCTTCAGATCAAGTCTCATCACCAATGGTCAGATCGTGACTCTTCGCGATCAACGCTTCAGATCGCGTCACTTGCTATCCTGCAACCATTTTCGATCCAACGGTTGTCATTCGTTCACCTAGTCAGTAGTCCGGTCATCTCTCTCCTCCTACCTGAGTGCCACGTAGGCATTGCCAAGTCACATGTCATGTCACCCGAGTGCGAAGTGCAAGGTGAGCAAACAAAACACCCATTGCACGCGTGGCGGGTGGCGGGCTCACAGGTGCGAGCACCTCCTCGTCTGTGAGAAGAGACTACTTGTGTTTTTTAAACTCTATTAATACAGGAACATATATAAGGAAGCAAAAAAAAAGGGAACATATATAAGGAAGCAAACACGTTTGGAAATTATAGATGTGAGACTATTCCCTATTTACTTCTTCTATATTAATTTTGGACTGACTTTAAACAATTAATTTTTCATTCACCCGTAATCGATTTTGAGCAAATTAATAGTTTATATTCATCTATACGAAACATAGATTTCATTTTTGAAGTCAATTTTGACTTTCATTGATTGATGACACCTCAATTTTTCTTTGCAAAATTATATTTGGTCTTTTTAAGACCCAAATATCCAACAGGATTTGTCCCCAGATTATGGCACAATGGAAGGATAATTAATTATCATCTCAGATATTCACAGTTCAATCCCTATCTATGACGTATTTTATATATATATATTTTTCAAATAGGATGTGAATCCTAGGACGCTAAATTTCTAGATCGTTCATCATAAATACTTGAATTTATTTTGATAATGAATAAAAAATTTTCATAGAACCGAATGGATCATTTGAGATTCTGCGTTAACGGAGTGTTTGGAGAACTTTTGTTTCTTGAAATGTGATTCTTATAGAGATTATCTCGAAGTCAGTGAAAAGCTAAAACATGAAGTGTTTGGAAATAGAAGCTAAAAAGCTGATACAAGATAAAGTTTGAATGTTTGGTGAATAATTGCTTTCAAGTTTAATTTTTAGTTAAATGTCAATAATAACCATAAACTATATAAGTTATTTTTTTAATTATCTAAATATAATTTTGATACAACATCCATAATATTTTATATATTTATCATTATATTTTGAATATTATATTAAAATTATTTTTTATTAATATATATGTTTAAAAATGATATAAAATTAATAAAAATAAAAATATAAAAAATATGATAAAATTTATAAAAATTTATAAAATTTTTTAATAATATGTATAAAGAATTCTAAAAATATAAATTATATAAAAAATAAAATTTTATTTAAAAGTGTGGTGGTAATTATGTAAAATGATAAATTTATTAAGAATATAAATGTCAATTTTTAATTCTAGACCATATGTAAAAAAGTAGAAGTAGAAAAAAGTATCAAATTTTTGTTTCTAGCTTTTGAGTAAAAGCTACAGAAGTTAAAGTAAAATTTGATATTTACAAACACTAAAAAATAATTCTATGTAACTAAAATCTAAAAAACAGTTAATAGAAATTTTCCCAAATACTGCCTAAACATCGTTAATGATTAAATGTGGACTTGCTTAATCCAAATAAATGGCAACATTGTCGCACACTTCATGTATTCCAACATTGAGAGTATCATAGCCCACTTTTTTGGTGGACCAAAATTTTTGGTTTATTCGTTGCATACTTGTTTTTTTTCTCTTAGTCACAATCTCTTATATAGAGCTGAGAACCTCTTATATAAATCTTAGACTCATACAGTGAGTAATCCCATTTTCCAATTACTGCTCATTAACTGTCCAGATCAAACCATTTGGAATTACCCCACACGGTGGTTTATTCGTTTGGACAAATTTTATTCCGACCGACCCTGCATTTGATACGCACAGGTTGTACTCACACACGAGTCAACTTGGCCAGTGGCGGATCTAGGATTATAAGTTCGAGGGGGCCAACGTAAATAATTATTATTATAATAATCAAGAAAATAATTATTATAATAATATCTTCTCTAATTTTTCAAAGATAATATGTATTGAGTTAAAATTTGAAAAATAAAAAAAAATATTTTTTTAAAAATTTAATCATTCAAGGGATTTGAACCCTAGATGTATACTAAAACAAAAATTAGACTTACCATTAAGCCCACTAGAAATATAAACTTGTATGAGAGTCAAATTATATAATACTAAGAAAATAAAAATTGCTATACTAACAAAAAAATAAAAATTTCTATATAAAAATAATATTATTAAAAATTTAGGGGGGGCCGTGGCCCTCCCGGGCCCCCTCCTAAATCCGCCCCTGAACTTGGTTCAGTGCAAATTCAAGCCTTAGATTTACACTCCCTTGCGCACTCACGTGTGAGAGAAAGTCTCTTCCCATGCATTTGTTCACAATTAATATGCTTGTGAATCAATTTAAACTAATTAATATACTTTAAAACTTCTAATACGAGACTAAAGCTCCAATCACAATAAAATCTCTTTCCACTCTATCTTACTTTTCTATTCACCTTTATCCAACAGGATTTTTGTTGTCTCACTTACTTTTATTACTTTAAAGTCGTAAGCTTTCGTTCTTTCTTGTGTTGACCATACTATCTCTTTTACTTCAGCCTTGCCCGCACTGCTTTCAGTGCTTCAGCCTACCAGAGACTAACTTTCGATTCTTAAACTAGGCCACACTGCCTTCATTATGTTTTGTCGCCTAATGGCCATGGGCCAACCTCGGCTCTTCATTTATCTATGTCGACCACAACAAAACAACCTAACTTTTCTAAGCATTCAATAATTCAGTAGCCACATGGACTCCTGTCAATCCTCCAGCTTGACTACACAACCACAACTCACAATATCTCAGGCTCGACTGCACGACATTATTTTATTGTCTCAGCTTATCCACATAGCCTCCACTGTGTTATGCTACTTTTGTGGCCACACAACCTCAACTCTGTTTCTTAGATCACATAGTCTCAGCCTTTGGTCACACAGCCTCAACGCTATTACTCAATAGCACAGCCTAACATTAATGCTCAGTACTGTGCTTCCCAGTGACCGCACGATTTTAGCCTCTGTACTTCCTCCTCGAGCGCACAATCTCAGTTGTTCAGCTAGGCTACACGACCTCACCTCCTAGTACTTCAGCCTTAGCCACATGTGTTAAATACCGAATTTTAAGAGTTGAAAAGGGTGAATTTCAAAAATAGGGACCTAATTGAAAATTACTGAAGTTGTTGGATTTATTTGCAAAAAGTCAAAATTAAATTATAAACCCCCCAAGCCCTAACTTCCTCCCCAATTCACTTCTTCTGCCGTTTTCTTCTAACCGCACCCGTCCCCTCCGGTTTTGATCGACGCCCGTCGCCGCAGCCCGCACGCGCCGCGACCAGCGAGCGCCGCCGCCAGCCCTAGCCTTCTCCACTTCTTCTTCACTTCTCTTCTACTTCTCCTGTCTTTTCCGGCGCGCACGAGCAGCGCATCGCAGCCGTGCGGTTTCCTTCACACGCGAGCGAGGCGACGCCGAGGAGCCACCTCAGAGCGGCTTCAATGCCCGACTGCCAATTTCCTCTGCCTCACGATTACAGCATCGCCGCCAACGCCTCCTCCCTGCTTGTCATCGCCCGAACCCTAGGCAAACGATTAGGTAAGAATTCTTTTGCTCTGTGATTGGTTCTGCCGTGAGTTTTCTCATAATTTTAGGTATTCTGTTGTGTTGGTCAAGTTGGATCAGTGAAGTGAATTCCTGTTTTCAATTTTGTTTGCTCTAGTTTTGTTGATTTGTATGTTGACCCAATGGTAAGAAGATAGAATTGTTGGTATCTTCTGATCAGTGGATGTAAGCAGAGGATGTTGGTTTTGTGATGGGTGATTGTTCTGTTTGGCTAGGGTGCTGTAAGTGGCTAGAAGGATCTACAATGGTGTGTTGTATTATTGGGATAGGCTATGAGAGGTTGTGTTAAACTTGTAATCTATTTTGGAGTTGCTTGGAAGATAACACGATGTTTCAAATGGGGTTTATGTCGTGTGCCACTAATGACCATGGGAATTGATTCCGTACCATTTGGGAAGTGGGATTTAATTTAATGACCTAATCCTATAAATTGTGTTAGATAAATGGAGGTTATAATTAGGATTTGTCCTAATTTTATTTAGTATTTTGTTTAGCTAATTTGTTAATTTTATAATTAGCTAAACTTTATCATTCGGTACAGGACCTTGAGTTGGATACGCACGGTTAATCGTAGAAGGTTCTCGTTTACGGACGTTCTACAATTATAAGGCGGGTATTTCTCCTTTATACTCGAATAGTTCTTTTACCTTAAAGCATAGCTATATTATGTCTGATAGGTTGCTTGACCTTGTTCTTTGCCGTTATTTAAAATATCGCCGTTGAGACTTATTCTTCGTTGATCTTTGAGTATTCCTAAATTCGTATCTGTACAGTCCTCGATTGTTTTTCTGTTCTATAAAGTATCGCTTGTACGCGAGTACTTAGAAGTCCATTAAACCCAGATAGGTTTATTTGGCATTAGAAATACCCTACCTAGTAGTGTAGATGCATAATCGTTGGATTTCGGTTTCTGGTTGGTTGTATTGATGCATGTTTCACTCGTTGGATTTTATTGCATCGTGGGTTCTTCGGTTGTTTGTGCATCGTATATCATGCACCATACTTGCACGTTGCATACTAACGACTGTTGGCTTACATTTGGTTAAGCCGTCGTTAGTCATATTGTTGCTCGATTCACTCAACCACATGTTGTCATGGTAGTGGTTAGAGTGCGAGTGTTTGTCCTGTCATGCCAGACAGTGACACCCTCACCGTTGTTTTAGAGGGATGAGCCGTTGGTGACTCACCCTCACTGTTGTTTGTTTTTTTAAGGGATATTGTAGTTATGATAGCTCCCCCCCGATGTACCGTGAGTTTGGAGTGTTGACTTCCCAGCATCCTGTCCACTCAACCACGCCTTATGTGGTATTATTATTGTTGTTGTTGTTGGAGTGGTACAGTTGTCACAGCCCTACCCACTCGGTCACACAGATGGGATGTGTTGACGGCTTGACTGGCGTCAGGGGTGACACATGTCATTGCATCATGTGCATACATATTTCTTTTATGCATTTGTTTATGTTTGATGCACTTATATAAGCTATGATTGTTGCATATGTTTGACATGCATATATATCTTGATATTATTGTTGTTGAGATGTTCTATACCTGTTTAGTCGTTATTCGGACTTTATACCACGTCGTATTATATTGGTTATGCATGATTAGGTAAATCTGATATTTCTTATGGACTGTACCTTTTGAGTCTCTACTCCGTTATCTTATTTATGCCATGCTTATTGTCTACTCATATACCCGCAGAGTCCGCCCGGACTCACCACCCCTGCTTCCCTTTTTGTTGTCTCAGATAGCAGGTAGTGGTATTGCTTGGAGCCAGGAGATGATTCAGTTGCCAGTCCCTCAGTCCCACCTTGTCGGTTTGGTTTAGCGTTTCTATTTCGGTATTATGTTAGTTTTCCGTATTTCATTTGTTTATCAGTTATCGGATTGGTTTTGTTACTATTATGACGGAGATTTTGAGTTCATGTGGTTGTGATGTTCTTTAATGTTTAAGGTGGCTGAGCCATCCATTATTATTTTGTTTCGATATAAACTGCGTGGATGTATATTATACTTATTGTTGTGATGCCAGCCGCTTGTGGCTGAGCCATATTGGTGGAGATATTATGTATACTTGCCCCATATTGTCCGCCGTACAGGGGAGATGCTGCACGATTTTCGAGAAAGCATGTGCCTTTGGGGGCGTGACAATTTTTGGTATCAGAGCGAGGTTTTGCGAGTTCCTTTGGGATCTGTGGATTTTTATGATGTTGTTTTGGGTGCGTCAGTTTGTTGAGGTTTTTGCGATGTTTTGGGTGTCTATGGGTTTACGAAGTTGTTTTACGAGGTTAATCTGTATATTACAGATTTATTTATTTTTGCGGAGTCTTTTTCTTGAGGGTTGACGAAGTTGTTTTGTTTTATAAGGTCTATCTGTATTTTACGGATATGGTTGTATTTTCGTGGAGTCATATTTCTTAACATAGTTCGGTATGGTTGTGATGGGACTTGGCGACGGTGGACTTCTCCAGGCGACAGGAGGTATATCTCTTTGGAATTCTCTTAATTTTCGATATTCATTCTCTGGTATAGAGTCGGTTAGATATTTTCTAGTTTAATGGTATATCTGTTCGATACCAATGACAAGTCGAAAGGCAAGGGCCTAAACCGATAATCATTTATTGGAGGTTAAGAATCAACTCCAGTAATAATTTTGTTGTTTAGATCGAATTGTATATCAAGTTCTACTTGAATATCTTTAGGGTATTGTGTTGTTGTCATTCTTTGGTATAGTGTTACTGCAGACCGTAGTAGAATGTTGTTTCTTAAGTTGTCATGATAAGATGTTTCACTCATTTGTTTAGCGGCCTCATGACACTTGGACAGGATGCTGGGGAATCTACCGCATAGGCCGTGTGTTCGAAACTCGCGGAGGGCTTACAAATTTTTAAATGTTAAATACCGTATTTTAAGGGTTGAAAAGGGTGAATTTCAAAAATAGGGACCTAGTTGGAAATTACTGAAGTTGTTGGGTTTATTTGCAAAAAGCCAAAATTAAATTATAAACCCCCCAAGCCCTAACTTCCTCCCCAATTCACTTCTTCTGCCGTTTTCTTCTAACCGCACCCGTCCCCTCCGGTTTTGCTCGACGCCCGTCGCCGCAGCCCGCACGCGCCGCGACCAACGAGCGCCGCCGCCAGCCCTAACCTTCTCCACTTCTTCTTCACTTCTCTTCTACTTCTCCTGTCTTTTCCGGCGCGCACGAGCAGCGCATCGCAGCCGTGTAGTTTCCTTCACACGCGAGCGAGGCGACGCCGAGGAGCCATCTCAGAGCGGCTTCAATGCCCGACTGCCAATTTCCTCTCCTCGCGATTACAGCATCGCCGCCAACGCCTCCTCCCTGCTTGTCATCGCCCGAACCCTAGGCAAACAATTAGGTAAGAATTCTTTTGCTCTGTGATTGGTTCTGCCGTGAGTTTTCTCATAATTTTAGGTATTCTGTTGTGTTGGTCAAGTTGGATCAGTGAAGTGAATTCCTATTTTCAATTTTGTTTGCTCTAGTTTTGTTGATTTGTATGTTGACCCAATGGTAAGAAGATAGAATTGTTGGTGTCTTCTGATCAGTGGATGTAAGCAGAGGATGTGGGTTTTGTGATGGTTGGTTGTTCTGTTTGGCTAGGGTGCTGTAAGTGGCTAGAAGGATCTACAATGGTGTGTTGTATTATTGGGATAGGCTATGAGAGGTTGTGTTAAACTTGTAATCTATTTTGGAGTTGCTTGGAAGATAGCACGATGTTTCAAATGGGGTTTATGTCATGTGCCACTAATGACCATGGGAATTGATTCCGTACCATTTGGGAAGTGGGATTTAATTTAATGACCTAATCCTGTAAATTGTGTTAGATAAATGGAGGTTATAATTATGATTTGTCCTAATTTTATTTAGTATTTTGTTTAGCTAATTTGTTAATTTTATAATTAGCTAAACTTTATCATTCGGTACAGGACCTTGAGTTGGATACGCACGGTTAATCGTAGAAGGTTCTCGTTTACGGACGTTCTACAATTATAAGGCGGGTATTTCTCCTTTGTACTCGAATAGTTCTTTTACCTTAAAGCATGGCTATATTATGTCTGATAGGTTGCTTGACCTTGTTCTTTGCCGTTATTTAAAACATCGCCGTTGAGACTTATTCTTCGTTGATCTTTGAGTATTCCTAAATTCGTATCTGTACAGTCCTCGATTATTTTTCTGTTCTATAAAGTATCGCTTGTACGCGAGTACTTAGAAGTCCATTAAACCCAGATAGGTTTATTTGGCATTAGAAATACCCTACCTAGTAGTGTAGATGCATAATCGTTGGATTTCGATTTCTGGTTGGTTGTATTGATGCATGTTTCACTCGTTGGATTTTATTGCATCGTGGGTTCTTCGGTTGTTTGTGCATCGTATATCATGCACCATACTTGCACGTTGCATACTAACGACTGTTGGCTTACATTTGGTTAAGCCGTCGTTAGTCATATTGTTGCTCGATTCACTCAACCACATGTTGTCATGGTAGTGGTTAGAGTGCGAGTGTTTGTCCTGTCATGCCAGACAGTGACACCCTCACCGTTGTTTTAGAGGGATGAGCCGTTGGTGACTCACCCTCACTGTTGTTTGTTTTTTTGAGGGATATTGTAGTTATGATAGCTCCCCCCCGATGTACCGTGGGTTTGGAGTGTTGACTTCCCAGCATCCTGTCCACTCAACCACGCCTTATGTGGTATTATTATTGTTGTTGTTGTTGGAGTGGTACAGTTGTCACAGCCCTACCCACTCGGTCACACAGATGGGATGTGTTGACGGCTTGACTGGCGTCAGGGGTGACACATGTCATTGCATCATGTGCATACGTATTTCTTTTATGCATTTGTTTATGTTTGATGCACTTATATAAGCTATGATTGTTGCATATGTTTGACATGCATATATATCTTGATATTATTGTTGTTGAGATGTTCTATACCTGTTTAGTCGTTATTCGGACTTTATACCACGTCGTATTATATTGGTTATGCATGATTAGGTAAATCTGATATTTCTTATGGACTGTACCTTTGAGTCTCTACTCCGTTATCTTATTTATGCCATGCTTATTGTCTACTCATATACCCGCAGAGTCCGCCCGGACTCACCACCCCTGCTTCCCTTTTTGTTGTCTCAGATAGCAGGTAGTGGTATTGCTTGGAGCCAGGAGATGATCCAGTTGCCAGTCCCTCAGTCCCACCTTGTCGGTTTGGTTTAGCGTTTCTATTTCGGTATTATGTTAGTTTTCCGTATTTCATTTGTTTATCAGTTATCGGATTGGTTTTGTTACTATTATGACGGAGATTTTGAGTTCATGTGGTTGTGATGTTCTTTAATGTTTAAGGTGGCTGAGCCATCCATTATTATTTTATTTCGATATAAACTGCGTGGATGTATATTATACTTATTGTTGTGATGCCAACCGCTTGTGGCTGAGCCATATTGGTGGAGATATTATGTATACTTGCCCCATATTGTCCGCCGTACAAGGGAGATGCTGTACGATTTTCGAGGAAGCATGTGCCTCTGGGGGCGTGATAACATGGCTCAGTGCTATTATTCAATAGCAACACGACTTCGCAGCCTAACTCTGCTGATTAGTATTGTGCACCTCAGTGACCAGATGACCTCAGCTTCTATAGCTCGGCTCCAGCTCTTAATGGCTCTGCCTTGCTCGCACAGTTTCACCTTACTTCAACTAGGCCCAAGGCCTCACCTCCTAGTACTTCAGCCTTAGCTACATGGCCACAACTCTATTACTCAGTGGTTACACGCTTACTGTAGGGTTCTAAGCGCAACGGAATATTCAAAACCAAACAAAACAAATGTTACGCTTAAATTCTGGATCTTTTCATGGTACATATAGTTCTAAACAAAATAATATAAAATGTAGCATAAAATGAAAACATACATCATAATGTTTTGCTTATTTGTGAATGATATCACAAACAGACAGAGAGCCCCACGTGTGACTCCTCTAGCGGTATTCACGCACACTAGATCACGAACTAGATGATTCATTAGGTGCTAGCCACTTGGATTGACAAAAATACTTTCGGAAGCACTACGGATCTGAAGATGTGTCTCCGATCAAAGAAGGAGTAGGTTGTCAAAGGCTTCCCGGGAGAAGTAGAAAGAGTTGTCGCAAGAAAGACGAAGGAGAAGTCTTGCTTAACACCGTCAGAGGCAATCGTCTCTAAGGCTAGCTATTTATAGCCTCCAAGGAAGATGAAGAGGCATGACTCTTTATCTTCTCATTAATTATCATAATTATAGCTCTTTAAATTCTACATTAATAATCATTAATAAAGACTTTTCATCTTCTCCATTAATGATCATAATTGTGACTCTTCAAATTCTCTAAGAAGAATAAGAGATAAATTCCACTATCTCTTCTCTAGATCAAATAAATCCATATTTGATCTTGATTCGTTCTAGCTTCCGATATTTCAGAAATAATTAATAATCCAATTAATTCTTATTTAGAAATAATAAATTGATTAGTTTTAGTATCCACTAAAATAATCAATTATAGATACTGTTCATATCTATGTGTTATGTGTGCGACCCTCTAGGTTCAATACATGAAGGTAGTTTAAATCCATACGCAGACTAAGATAATCATCTAACAATAGTTTTTAGCTACCCAATATGATAGAATATTGGTTATGAACTAAAACCACCATGAACCGATTACTGTGTAATTCAATCTCTTCATATTTTCCCTACATCCCCAATTAATTTGGTGCAGTATGCATCATCGCCAAAATAATTATTTTACTTGATTTTCAAGATATAATAGACTCATATTGAATCATAATCATTCCTCCCATGACCATGGATTTTGAGTTACTAATTTCTAATCCAAGAGCATGATGATCCTCTATTGACTTAACACTATTCTCTCTACGTTTTATCATACACCCAACTACCGTATTAATCATAATCCGATTAAAGATTGCTTTTAACGACATCAAATTACATAACTCTACGCATAAAATAAATGAAGGTCTCAAATCAAAAGATCAGTTACACTCATTCATTAAGACGAACGACCAATGATGCTAATATGTGGTGTTCTCTTAAGCTAATCGTGTTCAGTGTACCTCTAAACTCAAGGCACCCTAAGTACAACTTGGATATCCATCTCTCGGTCTATCTTGGCCTAGTCATACTCAGTGTTGATCTAGATATCTATGTCCCCTCTAGATATCTATCCGATCAAGGACTATTTTCAGATTAATTAATCTGTGAAACTTTAACATTAATCAAATAAATGATTAATGACAAATACTTACCTTTATTAAAATAATTATTCATAAATATATAAAAATGTCTTGGCACATAAGTGCACACACTAACACTTACGACTTGACTCTGCTATTTAGTTCTATTTTCCTAAGTGATCGCACGACTTCAACTCGATTGCTCAATGTTCGCATAACCTCTGTCTAGGTCACACACCTCAACACCCAATTACTCAGCAGGTTTCATCTTTACCATGATAAAGCCCCATCCTCATGGTCTACGTGATAAAGCTTCCTTCCCTAGCCGGGGTAGGATCGATGTGCACTACATTATACATCCCCTGGGGCTATATTATATTAGAGCAATGATACGCAGTAGGAATTTGGAGTATTAAATCCAACGGGAATGACGTGACACTTTTTATGTACACATCCGATTGTTGCCTGGACACCAACAGTGGCCTCTAGCCACCGCCCCGAATAAAACTATACACTGGGGGGCACAGTGAATCCATCGGAGATCGCTACAATTGAAGTGCCATGTTATTCTCGTTGGATTTCATACTCTAAATTTCTGTTGCGTATCATTTTTCATTATATTATAAAAGTCTTCAGGCTATATTATCCTATAACAATCCCGGGCTATATTATTGATATAGGATGATAGAGTGAGCATATAGAGGTCATAACTTTTAATCTTGGATGAACCACATGACGATCAAAATAGCAAATGAAAACTCATTTAGAGACTACAGTTGGAGTAGTTTGGAGCCTTTTCGGAGGTCAAAAAAAAGTCCTATTTTTTTTTTTATTATTTTTCATTATTTTTCAAACTTAGAGTTTAGAAGTGTTTTTATCTTTCATAGAGTTAGAGTTAGAGTCTATTTAAATATTTGTTTAGTTGTTTTGAGACAGTTTTGATAATGATGTGGGATGATAGAGCAAGCGTTGAGAGGCCATAACTTTTGATCTTGGATGAATTGCATGATGATCAAGATAGCAAATGAAAGCTCATTTAGAGATCTACTGTTGGTGTCATTTAGAGCTTTTCGGAGGCTCAAAAAAAGGTTTATCCTTTTTATTATTTTTCAGACTTAGAGTTTAGGTGTATATTTATCTTTCATAGGGTTAAGGTTTTAGTCAATTTAAACATTTGTTTAGTTATTTTTGTGATAGTTTTGGATCAATAATATTTCAACCGCCATTTGTACCATTCTTTTCCCAAAGCTTCAAGTTTTGGATTCCTATTGTAAGTGCTACGAGATAATTTTGATGTGGTCAACTGAGTCAACTTAAGTTCTGTTGGTTTTTAATCCATGTGTCTAAATGTGCAGGAGCTTAGGAGCATAGGAAGTCGAGTGGAAGTTGTAGAAGACGAAAAGGTTGGCATGGGAAGGGACCCGACGGGCTTAGTGCATCCGAGGGACGTGAAGACTACGGATGAGTACACCGGTAAAGCAAGAAAGACACACACGATGTCCGAAGTGTTGGTGCCAGATGATAGATCTGTTGGTACCGGGTGCATGTTGACAAGGATACGGGTTCGTAAAATTCTAAATTTTTACGTGCAGCGGAAGAATTAGTATAAAATAATTTCTCAAATTATTCTAACCACGTATCTAGCATGCAACCTTATGGTGTGTGGACATGATCATAAAATAAAACTTTGCGGAAAAGTAAATTAATTTACTTAGTACCTCGCGTAACTCGAAGTAAGGGACGAGATCCAACCGTAGCGTCCCTTGGAAGCTTCGCCTCTATTTGCGTCCACGCCGAGTTCTCTTCGGGATGACTTCGCAAAGTCACGAGCTTTGTGCTGACGAGAACTACTAGATTCTCTATTGGCACAACTAGAAGATCAAGAGAGAAGAAAGGAAACTAGCCACCAAGAAACGAAATCAAAATTCCGGGAAGGAAGGAGTTGCGACCCGCTTCTTCTTCTTCTTCTTTAGCTCTTCCTTGGTTGTTGTTGCTCACGCCAACCCTAGATGGGTGGATGGTGCGCCGGCCCTAATGGGAGCTTGGGGCGCCGGCCCTAAGAGGAACAAGGGGCGCCGGCCCTAAGGGGAAGAGAAGGGGAGGAAGAGAATAAGAGAGAGAGAGGGAGAGAATTAATCTCTTGATTACTCTATTGATTGGAATTCAAGGCTTGCCTTTGGTTCCTTTATATAGTAACCTCTCCCTTGCCAAGTCTCCCTCTTAACAGAATTTTCATAACAAATTTATCCTATAAATTCTCTTATGAATTATTCTGTTTAAGCCAAGTTTTATTATAACTAACTTTATAATAAAACAAATACTTCTCTCTTTTAATTATGGAATAAAATTTGTATAAAATTTTCTTACCATGGATAAATCAATTCATAATTGATTTTATAAATTAAAATTAAATCAATTCATGGTTCATTTTAATTTCCATAAAAAGAATAAATTTACTACAAATTTCTTTATAAATCTATTTATATAAATTTCTTTTTATATCAATTTATTTATCCATAATTTATAAAACAAATCGCGCTAGATTTATTTTATTAATTAAACCAATTAAATTGGTTTATTCCCCTTTTAATGGCCGGCCAAACCAAGAGGGTGGACACCCTCTTTGGCCGGCCAAACCAAGTCGATCCCATCGCGAATTAAACTCATTTAATTCGCCCAATAAGCCTTCAAAAGACTTAGCCATTTTTAGCTTCCATTGCGCCTCTGATAAATTCAGATTCGACTTATTTCTCTTGATTGGAAAATCCAATTTTCAACTCGTTTTAAATCCCTCGGATTACTCGTAGTGCGTGTGACTAAATAGGCTTTCGATTTATGTTGGTCGTCTATAATCAACTAATTATAGAACGATCATGAGTGGCACCTAGTAGTACATCATGACCCCCAATTAATCAAAAGATCAACGGTTTGACCTCAGAAGTAATTCTGAAATCCTTCAGCAGCTCTAATGAATCGTGCCCCATTCCCTTCACCACCTTATACCCACTTGGTTCAGGACATGGTCTGTTTGTGTCAGTCCCCACTAGACTGACTACGTCACACCTAGCCCAAGTAGTGTCTTTCTCGTCCTTTGGATTTCTAATTACTCTCATGTATTTAAGAGACTCGCACTCTAAACATGATATGCTCTGGCCAGAGGCTTTGAGTAACAATCCGACGATAGGCCTGGGTATACATCTCCTCGCAAGGAGTGGTGAATCCTTTGTAGGCTGTTCAAACATCTTCGGGCACTTCGGCTTATACCCAATCATCCTGGGTCCACACCTCTTTGGAGATGCTTGCTTAAGATGTTAAAGTATAAGTCTCCATGACCAAGATGACTTGAACACCGCAAGTCAAAGGAACATCACACTTAAATTGCAGTAAGAACTTCATTGACATATCTATATGTAGATTACCATATGAAGTTTTACGGCTAGTCACTCCAATGAACTAGTTCCCTTAACTAGCATCCATGTTTATCTCCGGACATCCCAATGTCACCAGCCAGTGAGAATCAGCTGATTAGAGAATAACCCATGTTAGTCTCAACAGAATTGATAGTGTCCGTTTTTATCAATTCATCGACTAGGGATATTTTCAATACTTCACAATTGCACATTTAGAGATAATCACTAGTTGTGATCCCATCACAAATTCTCTTATGCTGTGAATTGTATTGCGGACATTCAGTAGATGAGTTTAAGATCCCAATCAAATACACAAACATGTATACTCAAATAGTGAATTATCATTTATTAAAATAAATATTTACAATCATAAGGCGATTGCCTTAGGACACTTCTCTCATATCACTAACAAACTCTCACTTGGCCTAATGCCAATCGCTACGGTATCCAATACCACAGGCTCTAACATGACCCTCAAACTTGTTCTAAGGCAAGGCCTTAGTTAAAGGATCCGTTAAATTCCTTTCAGTGGGAATTTTCTCAATTTGTATATCATTCCTACTTATAATCTCTCTGATCAGATGATAGCGGCGAAGCACGTGTTTGGATCACTGATGAGACCTTGGTTCCTTTGCTTGTGCAATAGCTCCATTGTTGTCGCAGTAAACCGGCACTGCTTCATCAATGGTTGGAACCACGCCAAGTTCAGAGACGAACTTCTTGATCCAGACTGCTTCCTTTGTTGCTTCTGAAGCTGCGATATATTCTGCTTCCATGGTAGAATCCGCTACGGTGTCTTGTTTGGAACTTTTCCAACTTACTGCGCGTCCATTCAAAGTAAATACGTATCCAGACTGAGATTTGGAGTCATCCTTATCTGTCTGGAAACTGGCATCTGTATACCCACGTATTACCATATCTCCTTCTCCATATATTAGGAACACATCCTTAGTTCTTCTTAAGTACTTAAGGATTGTCTTAACAGCCACCCAATGATCCATTCCTGGATCCGACTGGTATCTGCTTGTGACGCTCAAAGCATACGATACATCGGGCCTTGTACATAACATAGCATACATGATAGATTCTATCGTGGATGCATAAGGAATCTTATTCATGCAAATCCTCTCGTCTTCTGTGCGCGGACACATAGACTTTGAAAGGTTGATCCCATGCCTGATGGGAAGGTAACCTTTCTTGGATTCTGACATGCTAAACCTTTTTAGCAGTTGGTCTATATATGTAGACTGCGAAAGACCAAGCAACCGTTTTGATCTATCTCTATAGATTCTAATCCCAAGGATATAGGTTGCTTCTCCCAGGTCTTTCATGGAGAAAGTTTTGGACAACCAAATTTTAACTGTCTGTAAGACTGATATATCATTTCCTATAAGTAATATGTCATCGACATATAATACTAGGAATACGACTGCACTCCCACTAACCTTCTTGTACACACAAGGTTCGTCAGGATTTTGTGAGAAATCAAACTCTTTGATTGTCTCATCAAAACGGATGTTCCAGCTCCTAGATGCTTGCTTCAGTCCATATATGGATCGTCGAAGCTTGCATACTTTGGTTTTGTCAACCGATGTGAAACCTTCAGGTTGTATCATGTATACATCCTCAAGCAGGTTTCCATTAAGGAAAGCTGTTTTCACATCCATTTGCCATATCTCATAATCATAATGAGCTGCTATGGCTAGGAGCATCCGAATGGATTTAAGCATAGCTACTGGCGAATAGGTTTCGTCATAATCAATTCCTTGTTTCTGACGATATCCTTTTGCCACTAATCTAGCCTTAAAGGTAACTACATTACCTTCCATGTCGGTTTTCTTCTTGAAAACCCACTTCCATTTGCCATATCTCTTAATCCCTTCAGGTGGGTTAACCAAGTCCCATACTTGGTTTCGTACATGGAATCCATTTCCGACTTCATGGCCTCAAGCCATTTGTCCCTTTCTGAACTTTTCAGAACATCTTCATAACTGATAGGTTCGTCATCGCTTATGAGTAACACGTCGTTCGATTCACTTATGAGAAATCCGTATCTCTCTGGAATATTGCGTGTCCTATCAGATCTACGAAGAGGTGGTGTAGTTTTAGGTTCAACTGATAGCTCATCATTATGAGTTATTGGTTGTGGGTCTAGACTAGGTGTCTCTGTAATGTCTATTGGAGTTTCTTGAACTTCATCAAGTTCAATGCCACTCCCACTGTTTTCTTGTAAAAGAAATTCTTTTTCCAGAAATACAGCATGCCTTGAAACAAACACCTTTTGTTCCAAGGGATGATAGAATTGGTAACCCTTCGTTTCCTTAGGGTATCCAATAAATAGACATTTATCAGACTTAGCATCCAATTTGTCTGATACAATCCGCTTCACATAAGCAGGACAACCCCATATCTTAAGGTGAGTTAAGTGGGGTTTCTTACTATTCCATGTCTCATATGGAGTAGTAGAGACTACCTTGGTCGGGACTCTGTTTAGCAAGTAAACAGCTGTCTTAAGTGCATAGCCCCAAAAGGATTTTGGAAGAGTTGCATGATTCATCATCGACCTAACCATGTCCATCAAGGTTCGGTTGCGCCTCTCAGATACACCATTATGCTGTGGTGTATACGGCGGAGTCCATTGGGACAATATCCCATTGTCCCTAAGATAATCTTGAAACTCTTGACTCAAGTATTCACCACCCGATCGGATCGAAGTATCTTAATACTTTTGCCAAGCTGTTTCTCTACTTCATTTCTGAACTCTTTGAATTTCTCAAAGGCTTCAGATTTGTGTTTCATCAAGAACACATACCCGAATCGTGAGTGATCATCGATAAAGGTGATGAAGTAGCTATAGCCTCCTTGTGCAAGAGTTGACATTGGTCCACATACATCAGTATGTATTAGACCAACAATTCTCCCACTGGATTACCTTTTCCGGAAAAGGGTAATTTGTCATCTTGCCTTTTAAGCATGATTTCGCATGTATCATATGAACCAGGTTCAAATGATTCCTGAATTTCACATCGGTGTAATTCGGTCATGCGTTTCTTACTTACATGGCCAAGACGGCAATGCCAAGTGTAGGAGTCTATTCGATTATCTATTCGAGCACGTTTGTTGCTAACTTCGATATTGAAAACGTCACTGGATAAATCTAATGTGTAGATACCATTGCACAAAGTTCCATTCCCATAAAGAACGCCATTTAAAGTTATGTAACAACAATTGTTACTAAAAGTTAAATGATAACCCTTTTCATTCAAACATGAAATAGATACAATGTTCTTTATTAACGAAGGAACGAAATAACAATTATCCAATTCTAAGACACGTCCAGTCGGGAGCTTTAGCAAATATGTTCCGATGGCAACAGCAGCAATCTTTGCTCCATTTCCAACTCGCAAATCCGCTTCTCCCTTGACGAGTCTTCTTCTATTCCTTAGCCCCTGTATGTCATTACATATATGTGAGCTACACCCAGTATCAAGTACCCAGGTATTTGAGGAAATAGAGTGACATTCAATAACGAAGATACCTGAAGAGGATGGGGCATCGGATGCCTTATTCTTTAAGGAATCAAGATAAACCTTGCAGTTTCTTCGCCAGTGACCCTCCTTGCCACAGTGATGGCAAGTGCCTTTTGGGTCTTTTCAGTCTTTTTGGCCTTTCTTCTTTCCCTTATTCTGTTCTTTGGCCTTCCTCTTAGAACCTTTCTTCGAGGAACCAACTAACAGTACCGTCTTCTGATCCTGCTTCATAGAAGGCTCTACAGTCTTCAGCAGGTTGAGCAACTAAGGAAACTGGTCTGGAGTTGCATTTCAGGAGGACGGTTGGGAAGTTGATCTTCAAGGACATAAGCAAGCTTTTCTGCCTTGAGGACTATCTCAGGTTTCGAAGCCAGTCCATGAAGTGTGGCCCAGTCAGTTTATTGGTGTCCAAAATGGAATGCAAATTTAGAGAAAACATGATCGAATGATTATCCTAGAAATACAAATTGAGCTTATGTGAGAAGAATGATTGAAGAATGTATCAACATACATAAATAAAATCCTATTTATTTTTCAAATTGAATAATCCTTTTTATCAATTCGGGAGATCGTAGGAACATCTCCAAATAGGTTGATATCCAACCATAGATAAGAACCACCATGGCTGTGGCCATCAAGTTGTTCTTAGCTATGAAGGTAGGTAATTATACCGATTACATATCACATATATGTAACTATCACTTTATGCTATCAACTAATTGAATGTTTGCATAATCATTGGGTTGTTACTCATTAACAAGTATGCAACATTATACATAGCACCCAACTGCACCTCTCTTTACATCGACCTTGGTTGTGGCACACAAATCGATGCTCCAAGCTTAAGGCTGACCCATTAATCAAGAATAGTTTTAATATGGTTGGAGCTCATTCAACCGTTTAGTCAGGCTTGGATGTGTCCAACAACCAAAACTAAGGATTGACCTCTGACTCCAACTATATTATTCATAAACTAATTCCATGGTTTGAACATGTTGAGGTTCAAGCCGCGGCTATGGATGGTGTCCATCAACCCAAACGAGAAACAAAACTCCGATTCTAACCATATTAATGGAAGGTGTTGGGCCTTAATATTTGTAAGGGGTTTTGGGTCTCATCTTTCTTTTCTATGCACATTCATGACATATAATTATGTCATGACTAACGATTTCCTTAATAAAGTATGTATGTGACTTAATTTATCAAGTCTCATTAATTGAATTAGGAACCGGATTTCCTAATTCTAATTTCATACTTTATTAAAGGAATTGTTTTGGGAAACAATTTCCTAAATTGTCATAATCAATTTCGGAAATAATATGTTTAAGACTTTGATTTCTCTAAATCAAATCTTATTAAATTAAGAGACAATCCCTTAATTCAACCACATATTATTTTCATGAAAATCTCTTTAAGA